>SHCU01000219.1:115336-126682 GCA_004307685.1 Ceratina australensis | reverse complement strand
ATTATAGCCATCTTGTAGCCCGTAAAAAACCGTGCAACTTTCATCTAAAGCATTTTTCGCTAGGACGAACGGTTCGCGAGTTATTAAATAAAAACTGTGTTTTTGGGAGTAAAAATTTTAGTTCCAAGAACCATTTTTTCCTACCGTGAAGATTTAGCATTTTGACATTGATATCTTATTAATTAGGCTAATTAGAGAAAAATGGACCCTCCGGCCCCTTTTGCCTGTCGCGGTGTAATACAGGGGCTGGCCCTCTTTAAAAATCTCTCCGACTGAAGAATTCGTTACGCTAATTATTTCAGTTTCCGTCTTTCTTTCAATGTAGATCAATGGCAGAACGAGAACACCCTTCTTTTGGAATAAAAAAAATTATTGACCTATAATAGTTAATGAACTAACTACTATATTATATAGTTATATAGTTAGTATAGTTAATGAACTAACTATAATAAATCGCGGCTAAACTTAAAACTAAGGCTAAAAATTGGGAGGAGACGCGAAGGAATCAGACGTACATCATCGGGTAATATTTTATTATTATCCCAACCGACTCTTCCGTGTATTTACATAAAAAAAAAGAGGGGTCGATCGTCGAGATTGAGCTGAGGGACTCTCTCGAATCGCGTCCAACGATTTCAGGCACTTCGACGCCCGATTTCGCTTTCCTTCGTCGAATTAAGCGGACGCGGTCAATCAAGGATCGCTACCAGTCATTAAAAAATATCGCGAAACCGAGCGCAAATACTCGTTCATAGAAGAATACGATCATCAGTCTGATAGTAGCTATATCAAAAGTTGATTTCGACCGATTAACGCCGATTCGATCACTGTAATTAACAGCACGTGAGCATAAATATATTCCTTAATAAACGTTCGATGGACAAAATCTGTTATACGATTATATAATAATAAAATGATAATTACAATAGTAGAGTCATATCGTCTACGCGTTAGTTTATGGTGCAACGTCAATCGCGCTCTCGTTTAACAACACAAAAGAAATAGAGGAAGGAAGGGAAGCGATCGTGTCGCGTAGAAAGCGATCGAGGTTCACCATGCGAAAGGAAAAGGAGTAGAACGAAGCCTATAGCGAGCCCGTTTCGAGTTACGGAGGAAACGCGTTATGGGAAGAAAGCATTTCACGGTCGTTCCATGGATGTACTTTCGTTCCCCTGTAAAACTGGGGCTTTCGTTTCTCGCGATACAATCGTCCGAGTTAAAAGGACTTAAAAGATTCCGAATTATTGATACTTTAAAAGATTCATCGGACGAATCGACGGAATGGAATACGCTTTATCTACAGGGCAAATCGTTACGCAAAAAATCACTTGAGGATCGCGCAACTTTTGGAAAGGTGCGGCCCACGACTTTTCCCTACGATTTATTTCGTGTCGCCTTTACGTGATCGTACTTTCGAATCGTCCGTCTGTTTCACGATTCACCGTGCGCGTACATCCCTGGAACAAGAGTCTTTCCCGATGCGTTCCAAGTTATTCGACCGGAGTCACAACCGTTCGTTCACGGTTGAACTCGAATTACAGCATCGATCGTCAACTCGACACCATTCCCGGTGTTAACCTGACGAAAAACGATGTACACTGTACAGCCGCGGGACGATTATTTAAAAGTGCAAGTTAAATGATTAGAAAAGAGTTTAAAAATCAACGTCAGCTGATTCGAATAAAACAACCGCAGAGAGATTGATCGTGAATCGAAGACCGATGCTACTTTCCAATCACGATCTCATAGTCATCGACATGCTTTCTCCCCGTTATCACACAACAAAACTCGCAAGGAACCCTTATTATTGATACAGGACTTCCACTCAACACGAGGAATCAAAAAGTTCAGGGAGTAAAGAGGTAAAGGGAAAGTACATCGAGTCTTAGTCTTTGCAAGAGGACGATATAATCCTAATTAATACTAAGGCCGTGCAACTCGATTAAAACAGTGCCAACGCCTATGGATAAATGCATCTTCCTGTCACAAGATTAACAAAACAGACGAAACGACACACTGCATCGATTCATCGATCTCCTTCCCCTTATAAAAGATAAAAACTCTTCGTCGACAGTAGACTCGGGTCCGAGGAATCGATGCAGGATTCAATTAAGTCGACTCGTTCAATATAGGATGATAAAATGGCTAGATTAAGGTACGATCGAAAATGCAACGAAGCTTTACTTCGCCCAGCTAGGTAATCGACGATTCTCGTTGTCGACGCATTCGTCGCAATTTCGGAAACGAAATTTTGATTACTCTCAAGAAAAATCGACGGAAGGAAACAATTTTTCGAGCTTCGTCGTCGATAACACGTGAAGCAGAAACACGAGATCAACGCTAGCTCGGTTTGAAGAAACCAAGAGTTTCCAACGTCCTGGTGACCCTCTCTATCAGCTGGTCCTTGTACCGCCATATCGTGGTGTCCAGCACGCTGTTCTCCCGATATTCGACGCAGGTTTTCTTCAACGATTTGACGCAGTCGGCCCGATAGTGCTGTAGCTGCGCGTCCTCGGTCTCTATAGGGTAACTGGTGCAACCGGCGCCTAAACAGGCTAGGGGGAAGTGATTGTGCAGGGTAACCACCCTCTCCGGATTGTGGAAGCACTTGATGTACTGATTCGGCTTTGTGAAGTTCTTCGAACGATACACGTGCTGCAACATGTGCATATACCTGCGAACAGATTTCAAAATTCGAGATGAAACAGATGACGCGAGAAATTCTCGGCTTTATAAATGCGTCGGTATTTCTCATAAGTTCATTTTACCGTAAAGAGAACGATTTATCAGATATACGGATGTATGAAATATGAACGTTTCGTTTCATTACTGAATTCCTCAATTATTCGATTAAAGAGAAGAGAGATGATTTTCGGTTTACAATTTGGTAATATCTTTAATGGCACGGTAGGAATAGAAAGAGACTGCAATTTATCCGGCTTTCGAAATTGAGCAGGCGTTTACCCAACGCGAAGAATACCGTCATTATTGATACGTCGGACTAATATTAGCATCGCACACAACCTGGATTTCGCAATTCTAGTTAATAACCGATGTAGATGCGGCTCCATTAATTTAGTACAATCATCCATAAAAGAGAAAACGTTCGGTATCATTTCGTAACGTTCATACAAAACGATTATACCACTCTTCTCTCAATCAATTTAAGTCAAACATAGATCACCGAGTTTAATACATTTATAATAGACTCCACTGGTGAAACAAAGTAGAAGATATCAAAAGCTTTAACTCTCTAGTTCACTCTACTTGCTGGAAATAAAAAATATAATTACTGTAGATTAAGACTCACTTCGGTATATCTTTGAAGTAGCCATGCGAGTGCAGCAGATCGTCCAAGAAGTACACGTTCCTAACGTTATAGGAGGCTCTGGTCTCGTTCCTGATTTTGAACGCTTTAGTCAGGACCCTCTTCATCAAATCCTGCCACGTGGCATCCTGCACCGGCATGATCACCTCGTCGACATCCAACAGGGCGATGTACTCGTATTCGTACATATGCTTGTACAAGCAATCGTTGTAAGGAATCAGTTCATTTTGTCGTTTATGATTAGTCTTCTTGGTCAAATACATATGTTGAAACGCGGGGACATTCGGTTGTCCGCCCGGAAGAGTCAACGGAGTTACGTGAACCTTCCCGAGCCTCTGGTAATGATCCAGAATCTTCGTCACGTTCGGATGAACTTGAAGCTGATAAAAGAAGATCTTATCCGCGCCGAGTAGCGTGATCAGTTCGATCCATTCGACCAATCGTACGGACAGGTCCTCGTGAAGGAAGTCGAGACCCTTCACGCAGACAGCGAAGTCCTTCTTGCGTTCAGGCTTGTTGTAAATCACTCTGAGATTGTTAGTAGGAGTGTCGCAGGGTTTCTCGACCATGGAAACAGATGCTGGTGCTCCTTTCATCCAATGGGACTGAGGAATCTTGCAGGCGATCACGTATGGCTGATAGATCCCCTGTTTATAGTTTCCCCATTTCGGATACCAAATATACTTGTACTCCAAAGTCTCGACGATTTTCGGTTCTCTCTCACCGTCGTACCACAATTGACAGTGAGTCTTCACGGTTGGCTCGATTCTATCGATCATCCCGACAATTCTTATCGCTGGTCCTATCCTGGACAGCTTCCGGCGGTCATAAAACGCGCCGAAGAACTGGAACGTGCCATTGCTAGTCCTCATCGTCTGCCAATAGACGTTATTGAACTCTATATCGTAGATCGACGGGTATTTCAGGTTCGCGCAGCTGTCGTTGCTCTTGACTTTGCTCTGGCCACCGGAATACTTGCTGTTCTTGTTCCAGTACGCCAGTGGTAGGCTGGGTAGCCTCTGCTCTATCTCTTGAATCAATTCCTCTTCGGTCTTCGCGGGTCTCTTATCCAACAGCGGTTCTAATTCTAACGGGTTCCTTATCGGTGAATTTGATATGGTAGTCAGAGTCGTCAGGAGTCCCGAGCCGCCGGAATTCGAGAAACTGGTGTCTGCCGGTGATCTCTGAAGCAAATAGCGTGAGAGACCGAGGCTGGACGATCCCCGGTTGTTCATCATCTCTCGGCGGCGGTATATGTCCTCGACGAGAGCATCGCTGCTGGACTCCTCCGCGGTCGGCGACTCCCTCAGCGTGTTCTCTATGTTCGCGTGTCGAAATTGAACCGCGGCGATCATCACCAGGCCCCACGCGAACACGAAAACCAGGGCGCGTCTCGCGCACCTGGAACCACCTCCGTTGCAGCTCTGCAACATGTTTCGAACTAGGTGCGTGTCGGTCGTGCCGCGTTGCTGCCGCTGCGCCACCAGATCCACTTACGCGGACCTGTCACGGTGCTGCGTCTGAAAAAAAAGAGGATTATCTCGTCAGGATAACTGTTAGATCATTTTTAATTAAATCGGTATCGAACAGTTATACGAAATAGATAGAATAACGTAAGATAGAAAAACGTAATAGGAAAGAATTAATGATAAGATTAGATTAATGATAATTAGATTAATGATAATTAGATTGATTAATTTAGCAAGCATTATAGGAGAATAAAAATTTTTATTTTATAATTAATTACAATGATTTTAGAAAACGGTGGCTTTCGATACCTTCGATAGAGACAGTCTTAAGAGAGTACTCAAAGCAGAAAAAAGTTGAATCAACACTACAGTTGTCAAATATTACATCAGTTATCGTAATTATATTTTATCCCTTTCAAGGCTAAAAGGCATGAAATAAACGATTGCTGCTACCACTGCTGACAGTGGAAAGTGTAACGCTATCTTTCACCGTCGCGTTGTCTATCCGCTTCGTAGGAAGACGATAATAACCGGAAGCATTTTCCCGACGCGACGGTTGACGCAACAGAACAGGCGAAACCGAAGGATCGTAATCGAACGCTTCCTCCTTAGAAAGAGCGATGGGCCGGCAACGGACAAAGAGGGACGCGACGAGAAATGAAATGAAACCAGCTTTTATTCGTCGATCTAACCGCGAGCTGAGGCTGTGATCTTCGTCTAATTGCGGTACAATCGAGGGAAACCTTTTCCTGTACCGTCATTGCCATTAGACTCGGATTATTATTACTTATGAAACGATATTGCCATGAACTGAATAGTCAGTTACTGACTGTTTTACTCTCGAGGTCTTTGCTTCATGTGCGTGCGTGCATCCACAGGATGAATCAATAAGAAGCGTCATCTGAACTAACGTAATATTTACTGACACCACATATTAGAGACTGGCAGAGATGAATCGAGAAAATACAGGAGTATGTACCGATAATTATGAACGCGGTCTAAGTCGTACATCTCTTAGATATTCAAATGACAATCATGGAATAAATTAAAGAGTATTTTTATATCATGTGGCATTTTAAGTTCCTTTTAATTTCGACCACTTTTATAAGCTGTAGCAATGAGATGAAAATACTCATTCCCGAATCCGCGTTACGAATGTTTTATTTTCCGTGAAACTCCACAGTCTATTTGCGAAGCGTTGATCGAGTTATCCTTGACCTCGAGACGAACAGGTAACGATTGTTCGTGACTTTATCGCTTCCCGTTTTCATGGTTGAAAAGTGGAAAAAATAGAGCGGTTGACAGATAAGGAGAACGGAGCAGACGCGGCGACGGTGCAGCAGGAAAACTTATCTTACGGGAACGAGTCGACCGTGTCAAGGTATCAGAAACGACACGGGGGGCTGGTTACGGTAGCTTTCACGACCGGACGGCGAACCTTTTATTCGTCTATTTATTTATAAGTCGGGTGTAAGTGGCGAGGCGCGATAGGAATGACGAAAGATGCTGAGAACAATGGATGGAAAGTCGGTAGGAGCGAATTTCAACACCCCGCATTACCATGTCGCTTCGAAGTTACCTGGCTACTGATCTATGTCCATGTTTACATCTTATTAAATTCCGCAGGTACTTTTCTTTGCGGTCAATATAAGGACAGTCACGTTTTCTTGTCCACGTCAAAACATGTTTCACACGAATTCTATGTTCGCTACAGTTTATTGAACTTATGCCCCGACACATTATATTAAATGTAAAAGCTTTTTTATACACAATCTACAAAAATAGTTGCATGTTCCTATCGTCATTAGAACACGTTTCATGTGAACTCTAGATTCGCCAGACTTCTAGATCTATAGAATATGATAAGATATCTATTAATTTTTTAAACGCTATCAAACCGCGAAACATCAATACAATTTTAACACTAAACCTAGCACTACCAATCAAATTCCTATACAACTAAGATCCTTGCATTTTCAAGCTCATAACTAAAATTAAGTAAAAACCTATCGTCGTTCGATGAAAATTATCCATTCATTAATTCACATAGCAATGCATTATTATCTACGTTTAATTATAAAAACCTTTTTTTAACAACCGGTTATTTCGACCGGTACCCGTAAGAACAGGTATACAAAAGCTGCCGGTAGGTTTAGCCTCAAATTTGTACAACATCTTGCCATTCTCAATTTCCATTCTACCCATATAAAACAGTATGATTCCATTATCGATTGCATAAGCGAAACGCGGTGTTTCGAGTAGCTCTAACCGAGCGTCTAACCATTTAAATCATTGAACCGAGATATAAATGGGAAGGAGGAGGAGGAGACGAAGCGGATCGGTGGTGCCGGTCGATTCGCTTAACTGTATATCGACGGTGGGTACCGGTAGCATCTGACGGACACCGATTATGATCGGTTGGCCCTTCTTCTCGCTGACCGAATCGTCGCGTTGGAATCCGTCGCGAGAGGAACCACGCCGGTTGGAACCACACGGACGAGCTCGGAGCCAGGACCCCGGAGCGGCGGCGCGCCGGAACCGGTTATGCTGATGGCAAACTGTTTTTCACCTTTTGCACCTCCCTCTGCTGCCTGTGCTTCGCGATATACACGCCGCCACGTATCCGCGCCGATGCGTCTTTCGTCTAGTCTAGCCTCCGGCTGCACCTCGCCCTCGACGCGTTTCAGGTTTCCACCGGGAGAGAGGAGGGGAGGAGTAATAACGAGGAGGCCTCTTGGTGACGAGAAGAAGCAGCGAGGACCGATTGGATATTTAAGAATCGATTATTGAAAAAGGAAAAAAGAAGAAAGGTTCTAGAGAAAGAATGCGCTAAGTGGATATAATGACCGTCGAGGCTCGATGTGTTAAAGGTTGAAAGTATTAAAGAAAATAACATGGGTACGTGCTAAGTGGTAGCGGTCAGTAACGGATTTTATGCGCGATACGTTAACGAATTATCAATAAAATATAATCGGTATTTCGACCCGCGAGACGTACTTCGATTTGCACGCAACTGTTGTTTTACGTTTAATTCGAAAAGCTGTTCGAGGGTATCTACCGCGGATCTAATGGAGTGTCTCGGCCGGCAAACTGACACGAACTGGAGCGAAAAACCTTTGTCCTTCTTGGGCCGCTGGGCTCAGAAACGGTAGTCGACGAGCCGTTTCGATGGACGAGGTATGTATCGCGTGCAGGAGAAAGTGTCACGATCCGACGACGTGTGCACGCAGATCTCTCAATAATCTTACGATACGAAAATAAATACGGCGAATTCCTCTAACGTAGGAACCCGGCTGTCCCGAGTAACCGTCCAATTATCTTATTCTAATCACGCACGGGAAAGATTACATAAAGATGTTTATATGCGATTGTAAACGAGAGATATTACATGTTGTAACGATACACGGATACGATTATACAATTTACGGAATTAGGAACAAAATACGGAGACACGTCCGAATAAGGCTCGAATAATTCGTGTCAGCACCCCGCTACGTATGGCCAGCCAACTATACCGAAACGCATTGCAGAGAGAAACTGGAGCCAAAGACCGTAAATTCGTGAAGGTCAGTGACTGGGTGTGTCAAGGCACGGCTTCGAGATAATTCAATTCCAATCGAGAACTATATTGTATCTCCGCGCTCTTGCGAAATCTCTGAAAGCTTAATATGAAATTTAGGCTACAGGCTAAACTACTAATGATCGAGAGATACCATAAGCCTACAAGGAGACAGTTCTATTTCAAGTCCATTCACCAGAGGAAGTACGCAGGAAATTAACCCTTCGCACTCGAGAAATTTGTCCACAATTATTTGGTGAATTTCTTACCTTTACATAGTATCTTAAACAGAAACATTTGTTCAATGAGTTCTGTGTTGTTGTTTTATACGGTATTATATTAACTGATTATAATATAAAATTATTATTAACATATACATTATATGTACATAATTATGTATGTAGATTAAATTTTGTTAAATAAAGTGGTGATCGTAAGTCACCTCCCGAGTGCAAAGGGTTAAACAAGATACTCGATGCAAATTGTATCCTTAGGCTTAATTTTTCGTATGTGAAGCAGATAAACTATTGGATAAACGAGACAAAGCGTTTTGCTCTAGCTTGTATGGAAAGTCTAGAAGAGAGAGCGACCGATGCCGCACACATGTCTGTGCTCCAATTGCGATTTCTCGCTTACGCGTGCTAATTAACCCTAATTGTAAGCCGGCCGGGTAAAAAGAAGACGGGAACCAGAGACGATTTCACTCGTTGCGGATCCTTTTCGTCGATCCTAGCGATTCGAGCCGCGGCGATCGCTAGCGATCGTTGCTCAAAACATAACAATACCATTCTCTCCGCGATACAAACTAGCTAGAATTACTGCGAACCCTGTTACGCGGAGGTACAGTCACCCGGTTATGTCAAACCCTGCTTACCGCGTCCTTCGACACGCGGTTCTTTGTCCTTAACGCTATTAATCGCGGCTGCTATGTTAATCGTTATTATCGTAGCATCTTCGTTTAACATCGTCCTTCCATTTCAAGATACCTCAGAGATTATTTTCAATCTTTATTCAACGAACAAATCGATGGTATGTTACTTGCGGTAATTGAAAGAAAAAGACTTGCATTTTTTATATAAAAAAAAAGATGAACTTAGATATTAGATGTAGAAAAAAAAACATTGATTGATTGTCCTAAGTGTTACGTTTGATTGTTGGTAACACTATCATCAACCGAAGGAATGATGAATAGGATTCGAAATTCGTAGTACCACTGAACGTGTGTTCTTACACGGCCGTCGAGGTACGGAGGTTCTTCACGGCTCCTCGTTTGATTCCTTTTACTTTCTATGTACACGGCGATGACTCGACACTGTGTTTTGGCATAGCCTTCCGACGGAGGTACGAGGCGAATATTCAATGAAACGAACGCTGGTACGCCGGAGTGATTAATTATGTAAATCAGTATATTAACTTGGCACGTACAAAAAGGGGCTTTGCTTCTGCGGCTTGAATCTCCTACCCGTAGGCCGTGGAACTATGTTTTGACTGATCATTTTTTATTATGATCACGGAAGTCGAACACTTGGTAGACTAATGAGATTTTAGATTTTCAAAGCGACTCCATTAGAAAGTATTCTCAAATTCTTAGACACCGTGTTTCTTACGTGCAGCTGAGGTAATGAAATTATTTAATCATTTATGAATATTCATAAATCACCGGCAAACCACTTTGATTAAACAAATGGTCTTCTATATTAAGCTCGAAGAAAATGACATATGCGTCGAGCTAATAATATTGCCAGTGACATAATTCCAAATACAGTTTTCGAGTTACCTGTATAGAAAAACCGGTTCTCATAGTTCGATACGTGGTACTAAACGACCCAGTTAAAATTACTATGCCAATTTGACTTCGCAATAAAATGTCTCTAAATGTAATATATATCCACGCGCAAGTCGTTGAACAGATAATAACAAAACGAATAAAACATGATGCGACTACTCTCAGGTCAACTTATCTATACTGATTAATTTTACTCGAAGAAGATCTACAGGTATTGGTACTAGCAGGCATTTAACCTGACATATAATAACATTATTGTTCCTCCTAAAGAATAAATAAAAGATAATTGATTTTCATTCAAGATTGATGTGCTAATTCTTATCGAACAAAATCGGCTATCGTAAAACCATACTCTACGATTGTCTATAACCGACTTCGCACGGTTTTTGATAATACAGGAATTATAGATTTGATAGACAATAAGGTTGTAAATGCGCGGTGGGTAACGTTCGCAATTAGGAGGGTCACACGCGAATACTTAAACGGCGGCACGTCGAAACCAGGCCGTTGTTCCCTTCCGCAGGAAGCGAACGCCACGTTAAATTGGCGTCCGCGAGCACGTCATCGTCTGCACGGGGGAAAATTGTACGGTCCCGCGACTTTAGACAAGTCCCCGTTCCCCGTTTTACGTCATTCGTTGATCGGCCAAGAAATCACGTGCTCGGAACGAGAAAAAACGTTCTGCAATAATAACGCACCGTACGAAAACGTATCCGATTTCAACCGATAATCGAAACGGTATTATCATATTTCGTACGATTCATTTAAGATTCAATTAGAAGAAATAATTTATTATTTTCAGGTGTTTCATGTTTAGAATGGAATCGGTCAATGTCAACGTTTAACATTCACTCCAATATTTGCCTTCGACAGTATGTGTACATTAATTAAAAATCATGATTGCCACGTTGTAACTGTAATCGTCGACTAACTGAAGCGACGAACCTGCAATTTTTCAACGTATACCCTCGGGGCTTCTTGTTCAACACGCATGTCAACTATTCGCGCTTTACCGATGTCGAACAAGTTTGTTTCGAAAGAGCAGCCGCAAAGATTGCGCTTACACATTTTATTGTAATACCATCCAGATGATATCTAAGCTTACGTCATGAATTTAAGAAGCTGTTTTTACGGCGTGTCTCGTAGCACCGCGAATAGTCACGTGCCAGCTGGAATCTCTAATCGCTATTCCACGTTTTTTTAA
>SHCU01000219.1:85241-96142 GCA_004307685.1 Ceratina australensis | reverse complement strand
TATAGTAATTTATAAATTAGCTTTCGTGATTCATTTATTTCCTTATGATCAATTATTAAATATTCCAATACGATCCTTTGCAAAGTAAGAACATTTGTAAATAGTATATAAAATCGTCGGCAAATCAAAAGACTTTGAAAGCATTTAACGTAGTAACTGTTCTTTCTTTCATATGTAAGAGCAATTTCCATCAGCTGACCGAGCTGGAAGATTACTCTAAAACGGAGTAACAAGGTTGCACAATGTAACAGGATAATTGCAGCGAGTAACGCGGTCCCGTTATATAATTCTGCATCCTTCGCGAATCCTGGTAACGACAGAAAGTTGTACGCGCGCAATCATCTGTTGATTTATCTCGTTACAATTGCCGGAAATTGATGATTACCGTTTAATTGTAGAAACCTCGGCGTAAGAACGTTCCTACTTTAAGTTATCAAATGACGAATGAAACGAACCAACCCAAAGGATTAAATACTGTATCAGCCGTGTTTGATCTTAAGAACGTAAGGACTGTAAAATTCGAATCTGAATCTCGCGAACGAAACATTCGTTTATCACGCAAAGGCGTGTCTCGGCTTGGGCATGGGAAGAAGCACGTACGATGTCTAGGACACGTCCTCTTCAATCTAATCACGTGCGAACGCGCCGAAGGCAGCTGGCCAAACGGATTTCTCATAGATAAACGTGAACCGGTCATCTCTGAACGCAAACTTACGCAACTCGACTGTGTAACGCCATAAAAAGGTGCGCGAGCGAAATCTTGCACGTCTCTTCTACTTTTGTACACGCGATTCTCGAACGATTACGGCATCGTGAAGATGGACGGTCACTCGAATGGTTCTAAAACGAATGCTAATCGGATCTCCATATAAACTGAATCGTTTCTCGAAAATCGTTTGAGAAAGTATGCCGAAAACCTTAATTGGCGATTGATAAAGATTGCGCGAGCGTTGCTCGAATATTTCAAGGAAATTAGAGTCGACCGTTCAGAGGCCTGGATCGCTGGTGAGTCATTTAATTGAATTAAAAGAATGGTGATGCGAAATAGGAGGTGATTAAACGGTGAACGAAGCGATTTATCTTTCTATCGCCTTACCGCGAAGAATGACCCGACTTCCTTTTATAGGATAATACCCTTTCAAAAGGAATTAATTTTTTCTAATCACAGGTTTATAAACAACTAAACTTATACGTTTCATTAATCACTAATACCGTGTATGTAAACCCTTTTATCGCCATCATGAACAGGCAAGTGTTACATCGTGAGTCTTAGGACAATTCCAAGTAAATGCTAACAAAAATTCCAAATCAGTGACTGCCGAAATATTTCCATTCTGTTAAATCATTGAAAATATTTATTATAATATAATTTGTATTGATACATCCTGCATGTTTTCCTATGCATCGTAGGAGCTTATGAACGGGAGTACTCGCAATGACAACGTCGAATAATGACATGGAACAGAGACAAATAAATATTATTTTCTCGCTGCTGCTCGGAACTCGATGAACTAAAACTAAGTCGAGAGGGACGAGAAAGGAATTCTAAGAGCAGAGTGTCGCGTCGCTTTCGCGCGTACGAAAGGTCTTTCGGAGAAAGCAAAGAGGAGCGAATCGGTTTTAACTTTTAACACTTCCTGCCCGTGTATTCCTATCGCCTATATTTATCTTCGGTTTCATATTTTTAGACTTTGCTCCGCGTACTCGCTTCTCTCCGTAGTCGGTAGCTGGCTAACGAGATAGTAGAACCGAAAGATAACAACCCTTACGTTTTCTATTGTCTTCGCTGATTACGAAAGAAACATTCATGTACTGCAAATAGCATTATGATTAATAAACGAGTGGAAAAAGATCTTGGCATTTGTATTTCATATTAGGTGGTGGGAGTTCGAAATCAAAGATCAACATTTCATGATTCTGCTCGATAATAAATAAATCCTCGAGATATACACATTAGGAATGTTGAAACAATTTCATGCAAGTTAGATGCGACAGCCAAGTATGAGACCCAAAAAACCTGGAGATGATAACTGATAGGTTTATTCACAAATCTCGTCTGTGATATAACGCATTTTACGATATCAGTAAAACGTTAAAAGAAACACAATGTTTATTTTCTTAGCTACCGTGCAGACAATCCCTCTATGGTAGAAAGATGAAAGAGAAGCCACACTTTCAATTAACAACGTAACACTATACACCGTTACGTCACGCGTGTGCACGCGACGATATCGTTCTACGGATCTTTATTATCCCCCCAGCTCCAAGAAAGACACGAGTTGTCCGACACGATCAGCCGTCGCTGGTTGATGAAAATTTTGATACGTGCAACTGAACCGTGGGGGGCCATTTTACCCATCATTCGTATAACATAATAGCGTTCTAAACGATATTTTTCCACTGTCTAGCACGCGATTCCTGTGAGTCTCAAGGATGCAAGATGCTGCGTCAGTACCATAACAAAATTATCAATAAACTTTTTAAAAGTAATAGTCGTCTTATTTCTTAAGACGGTTCAGGAAATGACCTAAAATATTTTCTTGTATAAAATAAAAGCATAAAAATCCGCACTGATACCAAATGTCAAAGACGAATAACGTAAGCGGAAGGAGATTCGACTTGTCTCGAGAGGATCAATCGATGAAAGTAGCGGAAGTCAATCGAGGATGCGAATTTTTTATAAGTTTCCGCGGTAGGAAACGCGTTCTCCGATCGAGCGAAGATCTCTTGGCCGCATCCCCGTGAAAGCGTAAAATCAGCTAGTAAAATGTCATCGAACTGATTCGATTCGTGTCACGATCTGTCTTAAATCGATACGTCGAATTGTAATCCGCAATACGCAGTTCGTAGTTAAACCGAGTTCTGTTATACTTTAATCCTTAATTGAATTTGTGGTTTGTGGCTTGTATGGTATTAAAAAAAAAAAATAGCAATATGATAAAATCTATCGTCCAGCCAATTTCTAATTATTCCTGCATGCAACTAAACCGTAACAATCTCGACTAAAGCGATATGAAAAGTTTATGTATCTAATCTTCCCATTAAATCTACGAGCGCTCTACGACAATCAAAATCACTTATAGCTTTGTTCAAGGCGAGATTCTCCGAAACGCAAGCCGTTCGAAAAGCTCAATTACCACTGGCTATTAATTCAAGTAGCTTGAAATCGTGTGAAGGATATTTCGTGATCGACTCGCGTAACAGTGTTTCACGAACAATCTGACACTCGTTTGACAAAGCTACCGATAAGTTCAGTTATAATTAAGACGTTCACGTCGATGCTTTCATGCAGACGAACTGCGTCAAACGAGATGGCTCACGCCGAAGGAACGTCACCAATATCCATAAGTTAAAGGACATCCGTCTTGACGTTACACACATGGAATAATTTACAAGGATCCGCGATAACCGAACGAAGGAATTGCCGGTGGACAACGTGCGCGTGGTAGTAATGAACGAGGGAACAAGGTGACGGCGTTTCCTTTCGATCCAATGATAAGGCCCGACGAAGGTTGCGTTTCATTTGTTAATAAAACGGTCTCTACGTGTGCTTACAATAGTATCTCGGCGATCAAACCTTTAATTTAATAATTGAAGCAGAAATTATACGATTACATATTAAAAAATCTGAATTCGAGAAACACTATTGTGCTAAACTTTAGAATTCCTCCGTTTAATGATTACATCAGCGTTAAATACAACCTTCGAATTTTGTAACTGCGTTAACCTTGGATCGACAAAAAATAACGAGAAAATACTTAGCAGGCGTTTTTTGTTTCTTATTAATATCGTAAGACGTGATGATAGCTCAAAGAGCGGTGAAACACGATTGGATTGCAGTGAGAAATAAAAAGTATGTACATTAAAACCCGTGATATAAGCGAATCCGACGTAAACACGAATTCCTGTGTTCGCAAAAACGCGGTTCCTGAATGTCGTATAAATTCAAGGAGAGGATTATACCGTATTCTACGACTCGACTGATCGATAGAAACATGCATTTGAGCACAGGTTTAACGCGTTGCACAAGGTTCCTTTGTTCCGATCATGCGCATCCTTTAATTTAAATTCATGACTGGCGTCTTTATTAAATTTCTAGCACCCGCGCGTCGACACCTTTTATCGCGTTTGGCACCTAGTAATAACATCTTCCTTCCAAAGACAAAAAGGCATTCGCTTATTTGATTATACGAATATTTTTCCGATTCTCAGTAGTTATTATCACCCACGTGCATGACGAGATTGACTCAAACAGGCATCCAAGCTGATATTTTTCGTTATGAATTTCATATAATTTGAAAATAAAAGGAAGACTTGAATCTCGTTTTATTCATAACTGAGTTGTCAGAACGGTACGAAACATGAACTGAACATCGATTTGCTTGCACAACGAGTTACGGTAATCAAAGGGATGAACAAATGATCAAAAGGTTTCATTCTTTACGTTGAAATAATTGACGCATACCGAGGGACGATCTTTCAATTAAATTCACATCGGAATTTCCTAATTATTACTTCTAGGACAGGAGTTGAGAAAGATCGAAAAGGATAGGTCGTACGCGAAATTAAAGTCTCGTCGAGATGAAAAGTCGAGCTCCGAGTTAATTCGAGCTGCCGTACCGCAATTTTCATTATCGTTGCTAGCTCGTTGTTTCGCGATTTTGCAACAGATCTGTGGCTGCGCGGCATCGTACGAATCGAAACGCGGCGGATACTAGATTTAAAAGATACGGCAAATACGAGGTACAAAGAATTGTACTTTAAAAATTAAGGCAGTTGTTACGACGTACACAGATCTTCCAATTTTTACGTTTGAACTTCTACATTTATCTATGTATCATGCACATGCACTCTTTATATAAAATGCTCGTAAACGCATAAAGATTCAGAGTCTAATTATTACGATTTCGTTAATCAATTTCTGACTCACCGCATTGCCGTCTTGTAACTCCTCTGTCAAGTTCACCGATCAGCGAAGTCCAGAAACCATTTAGTTCCTGTCGATTCTCTTCCTGGCGAAAGTGGTCACGTTCCTCCTACACTTACACCCTATGTGTATACAGAGCAAACATTAGATCTAATCGACACGTGTGAAGTCATAATATGGCTTACGTAAAATTTACTTACCTTGGATGTTTTTCCAGTGATTAATAATTAACGAACTGTCCGGGCAAACATAATGTGAATGCCACTCGTTTTGAATACTTTACACTGCATATATACTAATAAACAGCGATAGAAGAAAACGACGCGTAAAGGGCAAAGAAATATGGCGCATATCGTAAAATATCGGTACTTTCTAATTAGTCTATCTTTCGTTACCTCAAATACGCGTGGAATTTCTCAAGGAACATGAAATTACCCGGCACGAAGCTAATTAAACCCGTTGCCAAGCGTTGGTCGATAAGAGATTCACAGAGCAAGACGCCATCTTGGTTAACGACTGTCGATTCGACTCTTGCGAGACCTTCTCGAACGAGCGTAGGTGGCGCCAAAATGGTGAGTACGCCTAGAGGTGAGAGTTGGGAGACTTGTCATTGCGAAATGAGAAGACAATAAGTGGAAAACACTTGGGCAAATTATATTGTATATTCTCGGATCGCGTACGAATTTCCACATCACCCTACGCGAGCGAACATTCGCATCTATTTCACAGAGAAATTATTTTAAAGGTCACTGCGTTCGGCTCGAGATTTGATGCATCATTAACAAATGTACCGTACGTGACAGCGTGTAACGATTGTTGAGGTTAATTGACATATCGCGTTCTTTTTATAACGTGATCATTCTTTTTTAAATCGTTGTATCATTGAAAAATGCCGGCGCCAAACTCTATCAGCGTAGCTGTAATATGTTCTAGCAATATGAATCGAAGCATGGAAGCCCATGCTTTCTTGAGGTAATTGTAATGTAATTAGATTGTAAATCAATCTATGCTAAGTGAAACGTTTTCTTACTTGTTTTTTTTTTTCAGTAAAAAGGGCTTCAATGTCAAGTCGTTTGGCACTGGTGACAAAGTGAAACTTCCTGGGAATGCTCCGGACCGTCCGAACATATACGACTTTGGAACATCTTATGATGAAATCTATAATGATCTTTTATCAAAAGACAAGCAATAGTATCCTTATTAAATAAATTAATTTTAATTAGTTTTTTCTAATTTAATAATTCCATTTAGGAAATAATTTAAGCTAGTGTTCCTTAACTGTAATGTTAGTTATACACAAAATGGTTTACTACACATGTTAGATAGAAATCGGAGAATAAAACCTAGGCCAGAGAGATTTCAGTTGTCTAAAGAAAAATTTGATATATTAATTACATGCGAGGAGCGTGTATATGATCAAGTTATAGAATGCATGGAGTCCAGAACTCAAGAGGATAATCAACCTGTGCATTTGATCAACATTGATATTCTGGATAATCATGAAGAAGCTACTGTTGGATCATTTCTCATTTGCGAGCTGGTCACTGTGGTAATTTCAATATTCAAATTTATGATTATGTATTTTATCTTCTTTATGCTTACTTAAATGATACATTCGCTTTTTCCAGTTGGCTAACAGCGAAGACTTAGATAATGATATAGATGAACTCCTTCACGAGTTCGAATCGAAATTTGCAAGAACAATCTTGCATACAGTGCTCTTTTATTGAAATCCGAAGTTCCATATTAAAAATCTGGTGTTCATCAACGACTTAACTTATAAATGCCGATTAAATAACTGACCACAAGATATACCGCCACATTCTCTGCATCAGATTATGTGAAACGAATTCTGAAGATTGATTAATAGGAATTCGATCCGTGCTTCCTGTTCATCGAATTACTGCTTTCCACATACATAAGAATCGTTTGAAGTGTTATATTTATATTATTCCTGTGGCAAGATGTACTGAGTCATGTTTGCTGGCATTCATTCAATGAGTCAGTATAAAGGGGATTAGAGGAATATGAAAATATAATGAAGTATATATAAATTACAAAATATCTTAATTTTATAATGTATACGCATATAAGTACAACAGTGAACTATTCTTATATGTATATGTGTTTACAGTACTAGAGTTGATACTATCTGATGCGCTTATACTCTTAGAGATTTGTATATTACAAAATATAATCCGCTGTTATATAGCGAGAAGGCCTTCGATTCACTCGATAACTCGGCATTAACAGGAATCAATGTTGATCAAGATGAGCGTACAATCTCCTTGTTTTCTCCCGTTTCTTTTTGTTCGTGTGTTTGTTAATCTTTTTCCATGGTTTCTCCTCCATCAGCAGACTCTGTGTAGAACCAATCGCTGATCTCGTATCGCTGAAACAAAGAAATCATTTAAAATATTAAAGAATCAAATTTGTGTATATCCTCCGACACTTGTCATATTACGAACCATTGTCAATGAGTATACAAAAATCGAATAATAAATATACAATAATGTTGCATACCTGAAATCTGTTCTAGGGAAGCCCTGCATTCTTCCAAACACTCCTTTCACGTGTACGTTCGAACCATTGTTCTGGAAAAACACTTTGTCCACGTCCTCGGACGTAATTTTGCTACCTTTACTCGCGCGCACCGCCCTGGCTGGCAAATGCTTGTTCACGGGAATTGTTCTTTTCCTTAGTGGGAATGTGTGAAATTTCTCTTGTTCTATCGTCGGTGGCGCGACGCAGTATAACAGTCTACCATTCACATAATCTTTCAGAAGGTACCGCGCTGAACGTGGATTGTCTGGTTGTCCGTTTTGCGTCATGAATCCTCTGTTAACTGTAGAAGGAAGAAACGTGTTATAAATCAATGCACGTTAAGATATAAATTATTTTTAGAAACATACATCCGTAAGCATTCAAAATTTCTTCTGCTGTCGGAGGACGATCAGGATCTTCTCCTTCGGGCGGTGGTGGTATCATAATTCCATAGAGATCTTCTATAACATGCCTTGGTATTAAAGAACCAAGTAATGTGATTGGAGGCACATGATCCCTCATTTGGTCAATTGGTAATATACCATTCAAAATCATCTCTGCTTTGGTACTAACAAAACTGGGCATTACCAGCCCGGGACAATCGCAAAGAAGCAGATCCTTGTCTAGAAATAGAGTTTGAAAGTGTTTCGTTTTTCCTGGTGTTGCAGATACTGAAACCTTTTTATCCATTAATAAAGCATTTATTGTAGAACTTTTGCCAACATTTGGGTAGCCCACTAAACCAATTGTTGTCACTCCTTTCGTATATGTCTCATCCTTATAAACTGTTTTAAAGAATGATACCAGCTGATCTCTAGTTAATAATTCGGAAGAATTTTCGATCTTCGTATTGTCCATTACTCTGTCGTCTATTTCTTCTGTTGTAGGCTTTAACTCTTCTAAACTAGATTCCTTACTTTTAGAATGATTTCCTTCATTTTCAATAAATGTATAACTGCTACCATCGTCGGCACTTTCATATTCGCTTTCAGAGGCAAATTCTGAATTGTATGACGATAAATCGCTATCATCATTTCTATCTTCCTCATCATCTGTTTCACAAGATTGTTCATCGCCCGAATTCTCTTCTTCTATATCTATCAATTTTTGTTTCTCAGCTGCCAATGTAGCAGAGAAAAATGCTACTCTCAAGTTAATATCTGTAAAATATTTTGCCCAAGCTTGTCTCTGTTCTTCTGTCAGGAAGTCTGCCTTGTTAATCAATATCATATTCAACTTTCTCGGATCTAACTCTTTAACATATGCCTCCAAATCCTCGCAGCGAAAGAGGAGTGGATTTCTGGCATCCACAATCTGTACAACAACATCGCTGCGCTCTACCACTCTCCACAATTGCCTCCAAAATTCTAGATTCTTTTCATAAGGAGTCAGTATCAATCCTTCTATTTCCTGGAGTATGGCAAGAGATCGTCTCCATTGTAAAAATTCTTCTTTCTCTTTACTTTGTAATTCAGTCGCAGTGGTAGAATTATCCCATTTTGGCCTCCTTGGTATTTTCAATAATGCTTTATTCTTTTCTTGTGACTCCAACATCTGCTTCCTCTCATCCTTTGAGAGCAATCCAATACCACTTTTTGGATTGACAAATTTGATGTTCAACTTCTCGGCTTGAAACTCGGTACCAGCTAATTCAGCGGTAGAGAGAAACTCTTGGAACGAATCCTCCTCCGTGACGGATTGGAGATTAAGACGACCCCAGTCGTAACCATCGTTTAAGTCAGAGGTATGGAGCTAAAGTATTAAGAAAGTTATTCTGTGCCAGCTGATTGCTCGCACATGTTACAGGGATGCATAGGTTAAGAGTAAAGGTATTACCTTACCATAGACGAATCGGTGTTTCTTTTATTCCTCGACGGCCCGAAACGATCTCTAATCAAAGCTTTTCCTAAATTACCTCCTCCTGCTTTTCCTTTCTTACCCATTTTCCTTAGATCTTATACTTTAGAATATAAAGCGATACTAACAATTAGAAGCTATGTATAGGAAGCTACAGGATTGGTCCAATTAATATATATATAAGTACTACTAAATACATGTATATACTTAATAACTATATCTATACAGGTGAAGCATCAGAAAATAATAATAATGAAAAGAAGAAATATTATTTGAAGTTCAAAGAAGAAATATTATTTGAAAATTTCGAAACAAAATTTAATAGAATTTGTAATAGATTAATATGCTAATGTATCTTTGAACAAAGAATAATCACATTGTACATCTGGAAGATATATAGTAGCAGAAATCATAAGTGACAGGAAGAAGTATGAAGTAATTTTATTACATCAACAATATGGTGTAAAAGAATACTGAATACTGCTATCGTCGTGCTAATCATAATCAGTTGTTATGACAACAAAGCGTGCGAAGTGGGAAATAAAGTTTGATGTTTCAATTTCATCGTTCCTTCAGTTCACGTGAAGAAGAGATTGTCAGCTGTTCAATACATAGAAATGGATGTCGGATGGCAGTGTCACAGCCTGGGAGTTTGGAAGGAAGGTTGATTCTATAGTTTGGGATACGTTATACTATATGAAAGTCAGACTCCCGCGTTGTTGCCATTTTACGTGCATTTTACGTTGAGCGTGGTTAGTATTAGAGTCGACTGTGGCAGTGTATGTAACGGGAAGAAGCGCGTAACGTAGGTAGACTGACGCGGGTATATAGTCACTTGTAGGAATCGTTCGACGACGTCAGGGGTTCGACATCTGTTCACGGATCTTGTGTAAGCGTGCGCGTGCGTGTATTTGTATTAGCGTACGTGCAAGAAAAACCGAGAGGGACAACAAGCGAAGAGGGGTAATAAAAATAAAGAGAGAAAAGGATATAAAAAGAAATTAAGAAAAGAAGTGGATACAGTGTCGTTCGCGCTGCTCGTTGGTGCGATTTATGCAAAATCTCGTGCATAACGTGGATGTATTGACGCAAGGATTAAAATACAGTATATCAGGACTAATGAACCTCGCAAATCAGACTGCTGATCCTCAAAGTCGTGTTTTCTTTGTTAACTTCAATCAGGATTGCACGTAAGTGTCGCACTCTCGGCTGGCTAAACTCTGAGGACGTCGTCCTTTGTTCCCTAACCTTCCTCGCATCTGTGCGAGCAGCGAGCATCCCCTCTCAACGCTTTGAAAAGAAAGCGAAACACATTTACGCCCGATAATGCGTGCCTATCTTTGTTTCCGATCAATCGGACGTAACAACATCCCTACGCATTTTATACGCTCTGGCACGAAGCGTATATATTTGCATTCATTGTGATGTTTCCGTTCCCTACGTTCTTCATCTCCTTTTACCTTTTAATTGCGTATTACTGATATATCGATAATTCGAATAGATTACATTGTTACCCATAAGACTTCTCATATCTCTTCTCACCTCGTATTTCTTCAGCTGTTCTATTATTTAT
>SHCU01000219.1:72090-83373 GCA_004307685.1 Ceratina australensis | reverse complement strand
GCACAGAAATATGCAACTACAGTTATTCCAATACTATTTTGGCTGTTAAACTGAACAGAGCAGTAAGTTTCCCTCACTTATTGAGTTTATACTTATAAATAAATGCTGTTAATATCATATGTAAATATTTAACTTAAATTTACAGAGATTAGTAGTATGCCTCGAAGAATCATTATATATTCATAATATAAGAGACATGAGGGTGTTACACACGATTCGTGACACACCACCTAATCTAGCAGGCCTGTGTACACTATCGATAAACAGTGACAATTGCTACCTAGCTTATCCAGGCTCAAATACGATTGGCGAGGTTCAAATATTCGATGCAATTAATCTCGTGAGTATTACAAGAACCACTAATGAAAACCTAATCAAAACAAGGTTTTTGTTTGAATCGTTATTTTTATTTTTAGCAAGCTAAAACAATGATTCCTGCACACGATAGTCCATTGGCAGCACTTGCATTTAGTCCTAATGGTACCAAAGTAGCCACTGCTTCGGAGAAGGGTACAGTGATTAGAGTCTTTCATGTAAGTATTATTTGTTCTATGACTAATCATTCCCCTTCTAAATTCAAATACATTACTGAAGGCCCTTTATATCTCTGAAGGTTCACGATGGTACAAAACTATTTGAGTTCCGACGCGGAGTTAAACGATGCGTGTCCATAAGCAGTCTTGCTTTCAGTATGAACTCGATGTTCCTTTGTTGCTCGAGTAACACGGAAACGGTACATATTTTCAAGCTGGAAGAGCCGAAAGAAGCGTATGTAATCTATTTTCCATTGTTGAAACGAACTATGTAAACTATGATGTGTACAGTATGTTTCATTATCATTCAGAGTACGACAGACTACAGAGGAATCACAAACTTGGATGGGATATCTTACAAAGGCTGTATCAGCGTCAGCTAATTATTTACCTTCTCAAGTAACCGACGTTTTCAATCAGGGACGCGCCTTCGCTAGCGTCCATTTGCCATTTCAAGGATTAAAAAATGTTTGTGCCATCACAGTGTAAGTTTAGCTGATAACAAGTATCATCTACACTAGTATGTTTTTCATATCAAATATTTTTTACATTTATAAATTGAATGCGTGTTCGCAGCATACACAACGTACTTAGGTTGTTGGTGGCTAGCGCCGAGGGCTACTTGTATATTTATAATTTGGACTCAGCTGAAGGGGGTGACTGTACATTGCTTAAACAACATAGGTTTGTGCTTTAATCACATCTTAAAAGAACAGTGACTTAAATATTCTGATAACTGACGAATTCGGTACTGAATTCAATTTATAGACTAGACGGCAAACAGGACGAAGTGGACTGTGCCAGTGTCTCCACTGCTGGATCAGGATCTGGAGAAACACCTTCAGGAACCACTGCACGAATAGTACAAAATACAGGTATGGCAATATTAAAAACGTTTTGTATAATCAAAAATTAATATAAGTTTTTTTACGATCGACCGAATTGACGATAAAGATATTAATCATTCATATAGATCTGACACATTAACATGTCTACATCGATATACGTTCTTATTTTAATTTACTTAATACTATTTGCGTACCGATTGAATTATTATTTAAAGGTCACGTAACGCTTAATCAAAATTTTTATTTGATTAAAACATTTACAGATTAAGTTTGGCATTACCTCCTCTGTTTTTACGATAAACCAACATACGTTGTAAATGCCGCATCACGCAGCATTTACGCACACGACCTATATACAAATTGTTCATCGCCTCTTGTTAATGCACACGTGCATTTATTTGTATATTAAACTGACTTTTTATATGCTACTATATATTATTATAATTAATAATATAAGACTACTGACATTGTATATCTGCAAGAGTAAATGAATTAGTCTTGACAACGTGAACTCTTACAACACCATAGTGTCTTTTTGTTATAAAACAAATCAGGGTACACTTTTGATGCACGCAGTTTGCAAATTTTACTTATATACCAAACAAACGACGACGTGTAATGCATCACGATTAAACTGACATATACATATATTTTTGTACGTATAGACAGAAATATAAGTGAATATTGTATATTACGATAAACGTTCTTTATACTCAGAATCATGAAGATTATACTTTTCTGTAATATTTTCTATTTTTTCCACGTGAAAATTTACGAATAGAATGACCCACAACCAACATTACAGTTAATATTTCTTGTTAGCATACAAATACATGAAACGTTTGCTGGAGTTGTAAAGACATTTCTATTTTACTAAATTTAATTTTTATATTGGAATTAAACGATATATGTTACTACTACGGAAATACAACATTCTTTAAAAAGCATAACTAAATCTGTAACAAGATTACGTAACGGAATATAAAACATCTGATTAAAAATTATATAACTAAATATGTAGTTTCAATCATTAAATAGAGTGTCCCAATAAGCGAGGAGGAAAATAAGTCTCAACTACAAAAGTAGCTATTTTCATTTTCGAGAAAATCAGCTTTGAATAATCTTTCTCGAAAATACGAAATACTCGAATTTTGATAGAAATGATACGTTATTAGTCTTATACGTAATGTTGGTTCTTTATCAATACGGAGAACTGCTATTTATTTCTACAGCGAAATGAATAAGATATGTCATTTTAATGGCTTTGTTTATTAGTACAGACTGCCGCAATTACTCGATGTATTGCATCTTTGCAATTATTCTATCCTCGCTTTCACCGATGCTGGGACATTCTATTCTAATGAAACATTTTGTTTCGGAGAATTCTGTTACGCGAAGACTCAGTTTTACAATAGATTTTCATTTGAAAAATAATTGGAATTAAGCCTTGGTAAAGACAAATGTCAAATCATCAAATATCTTTTTGTATTTTTAACAAAGGTGATCTTCCTGGTTTGTTAAGATTCTAACACACGTATTAAGGATGTGCAGATATTCGAATCAAAATGCACAGAAATGTGTGAATTTTATATAATTATGTAGCTTATTAATTTACGTAGTTGATAGTTGATTGGATGATACGTAGTTGATTAAACCCGATTCAGCTTACGGCATCAAGTAATCTTTATGTTCTTATTATGTTAGCGTATTTACTCAATGTAAAACTGAGTTATTCAGTTTACAAAATATATTAAGAATATTATTCATACTGTGTGGAAAAAAATATTATACAACAATTTTGTTATTAGTTTAGTTATGCGTTCTTACTGTACGAAATTTATTAGTTGGTTTTGGGACATCGTTCCAAATTAATTTTAGTTACTAATCTACTGAATTTAAATTTGAAAATGATGTTCCGAGTTTTCGTGTTCTTATTTTATACAATTTTGTCAAAAATCGTGGTAAAATGTAATCTTAAAAACGGATGGATAACAAAAAAAATTGTCTAATCCTTTTGCGCTGTTTGCCATTTTTTTTATTTATGTTTTCTATTTCCTTGCTTCTGAACCCTCTCGATTATATATAAACAGCTTCTCCGGGGGCTAAGGGGGGGCCCCAAAAGTTGACCTTACTTGATGTAATTTTTTTCTTTTTATTATCTCCACCGAAGCCTGCATAAATAGCTACGCGGGTGTGTTGCGCGGCCGCTCGCCAGACTCCATGTCAGGTACTGGTATATCCTCTATTCTTCCCCTCGCTTTTTTCTCACTCATTCTCTGCATTACATTCTATTTAAAACACGTGTTTCGGCCGTAATTCCTCCACTGCGATTCTTGCTTTATTAAAAAGATTTTTTTAATTCGTGCAGTAAGGAAAAGAATAAGAGAGTAACATTGAGTAATATTTAATAACAATTATGGTTTGGGTACTAAAGTTTTTAATATACGGGGTGACTTAGGATAAATTGTGTTTCTTCGAAACTATTTCGAACAGCGGCGTCGAAGTTTCTGTTGTTAAATAGGACACTTCACAGTTTAACATATTTAAGATGATGTATAAATTAATTCGAGATGTCCCATTTGATTAAAAAGAAATAGTATCGAAATCGCAAATGATTATCAAAAGAACAGTTTGTACTATTTAGGAAGATTATGATAATTAACCGACAGCTTGGGACGATATAAAAAAGTCGATTGATATTCACTGGAATGGAAAATCTGCACATCCGAATCCTGTGTTCAACTGCTGCAATTTAACTGGTTAATCGTTTAAACATTAGTTCATTATGATAGACGAATAAGTAGACTTCATTTGTAATTCGTAAATAACTTAAAAATGTTTAATTTACAAATCCCTTTTATCTTATAAGCGCCATTAAACTAAACTAAGCACCTACACGCGTATATGCACATTATCAAAGTAATGTTACCGTTTATTTTTTTTTTTTAAGTATTAACAACCCATTAACAAATGTTTTCACTGAATCATAGATGAAAACAATTGCAACACTTTTCCATTACATACATTCAATATTACATTCATACACATGTACAGTAAATAGCGTCTTCAAGTCCTACTGATGTGAAGAGCGTGTCATGTATCATACCTGTACTCCTTAGTAAAATTAATCGAATTTCTTACAACATTCGAGAGATATCTGTAAACTAAGCGAAAACGTCTTGGTCCAGGGAAATTGGAACATTTTTTAATGAAATAGAGAAATGAATTTTACGTCGATCTCGAAGCGGAAGTAAAAGACGCAACTTTGTGAAACGAACAACGGAAACGACTTATAAAAATAGCGGTTGGACTACAAGTAACGTTGGAATTGTGCTAAGGAGGACAGGCGTAAAACTTCAATCTCATGATCACCCTCATCATAACTGAAAACAGTTCATAAATGGATTTGTAGAGTCAGAGAAGTATCACGAGATGATTGCAGCGACTGAGAGTCCGCCAGGATTTTCGGGTTCGTTCAGGTTGAAAGACGACACCGAGTTCCCGCCGGTCACGCAGAGGACGGATTGAGTGGAACGCGCGCGCACAAGGCATATCAAAATATTTCCGACGAAGCTGAAAATCGTATATTAACAGTAATTGAAATTAAATAAAGAAAAGAAATACTGGGCAAGTACTGCTGATGGAAAATCCGTAGCGGGTCGCGAGGATCCGAGGAGCAAATTCTTTTTTAATGAAACCTGCGTGGGATGACACTCGTATAAGTTATATAATATATTGTATACCTTAGATGTTCATGTCATATCCGAAAATAACGAACTTGAAATAATTGTTACACTACTTTTGGTTACACGGATCAGTATTTTACATTAGAACCCTTCGGTCATCGTCAGAGATCATGCAGTTGAATTCTTCAGACCGTAGCGTTTCGAGAACGGTTACAGTCGCTGCCGTGTGTAAAAGAAATAATAATATTCGAGGAAACTTAAACCGAGGTATGCTTGAAAAGATTTAGAGTGCTTAATGAAAATTTACGTGGGAAACAGTGTGTAGTAGGTTTTATGTATCCTTACTGTTATTTAATTTGGAACAGTGATTATACAGTGCATACTGCATACGTTAGACGCGTTGATAAAAGGAAATTCTTTCACACATGATATTTCCCGTTTAAATATCGTGTGCTAATTTTTTTATTCAATTATTGTAATTATATTAATTGTAATTATACGTATATTGTCATCTTCTGTGTTCAGTGACTAATAAAACATTCTTATTCTCTTAAGAAACGATGTAAAGGAAAAAAGTAAAGGCTTGCAAGGATTATAAATTGATATTTTGAGAAAAGTATAATACAGGTTTTTCAACGACTTTTTTTGAAAATGAAATGTTCTGAAATACTTGTGATAATATATACTTCATGTTTTCTCTATATATATGAAACGGTTTATATATTATGCATATATATACAAGTATATATAGTGTAAACGTGAAAGTAGATTTATATAATTATGTAAAATAAAATAAACTCTATCCTACTTCTCGATTCAGTTCAAATCACTTGATTCTATAGCTGTTAACAAAAAGTAACGAGATTACAATATTTAAATCTGATTTAAGATAAAGAAAAAAAGAAAAAAAATTATCTCAGTTGTTACATTTACGACTAGTATAATGATAGAATTGTTAAATATAGCATGTGTTAAGTTTCTTTTCTCGTTCGATAAAATGCCTCACCCGAAACATGACATTTATCTGTTCTTGATTTGATCAGATCATATTTAATAATTTTTCTATATTCAAAGTATATATAGAGAGAGAAAGTATCAAACGTAACTTCGAAATTTATTATACTCCTATATGTACAGTAAGAGATAATAGCATTTGTGCGGCTCGATCACAAATTCCAAATAATTTTTCTATACTCTGTCACATACTTTTTGTTATATCCTCTAATACATATACTTTGCCTGCTCTCTTTATGTATTCTATTCTCTATTTTTTAACATTAAACGAACGAAGAAAAAACGATATATTCACCGAAATGTTTGTAATTAAAAGAAATCTTTGTACATTGCAAACTCTGTGTTGTCTGTACCCTATTTTATATCCCCCCTGATCTTCTAATTTATACCTACCTGTAAATGGATCTTACATCATCTTCGATTTTTATACACCAGATATTATGTGAAATGTAAACTAATTAATTTCATGTCACTTACATTCTGTCCTCTTCTTGGCATCTTAACTTCCGGTGTAATATTTACTTTTAGTTTTATGATTTTTATTCAAGGATACGGACAACACGTATCGATAAAACATTGATACGATGGTAATATTGATAAATGAAGTATGGAATAGTTAAATAATTTACATGATGTAATTGTTAAAAAATACGAAGGCATCTTAGTCCTCTCTACGGAGAAGTCTTGGATCAACGTCTTTCGGTGCTTTTCTACGAACTTGTCTTGTTTAGTAAATAATTTTAATGTTATAAAGGTAACTAAGGAATATTTAAAAAAAGTGTACATATATATATATATATATATATATATTTATATCGTAACTCTAAGTACTGATGTTGCATATAAGAGTTCTTTACAAATGTGTTATGTAATTTTACGATGATGAGCATACGAAACGTAATTAATTTTTAACTAGCGAGAGATTCGATCATACTCTCTAAATTTTGTGCATCAAAGACGATCGTCGTCAAATATATATGATAGTAAATTTTTATATAATAAACTATTCGTTTTATTATATGTATCGTCCTTCATTCATACTACAGTACATATGTATAGGAGTTTAAACGCGATTGAATTTCGCGTTTAAGAGAAGGAAGAATATGTTATTCCATTAGAAGAATTAAGCAGGGTTAAGAGATTTTACAACAGTAGCTCGTAGATGTAGTTTTAGAGGACGATGAATAAAGATATGGAACGAAATAAAAAGGCAGAAAATATATATATGTTGATGTACGTCGCGAATATGTAATCGACGAACATCAAATGACAGAGATATTGTTTATAACAATTGTTTTCTCCTATTTCTCTTTTCTTCTCATACCTCGATACGTTCGTCAATGTAAATACTCATAGGAAAGTATATAGTTGAAAATTTCAATTACTTACAGTTTGAAACAAGGCGCTGTATTTCGTGAGTCGTACGAAAGTTTGTAATAAGTGCTGTATAAATACGTAATAGATAATTTTAGCTAATGGCAATCGAAGATTTCGACATTGATCAATGTAATCGATTCACTTTAGAATGTAATTACGAAAATGATTATTAAATGATACTAAGGAACGCTACTCGGAAGAGTGTATGTCTTTTCTTTAATAATACTGGAAATATTATTAGAAACGGCTATGCTTAATAGTTTATTCTAAAATGAAAGGAGTTAAGAGATTCTTTGGTAATTTGTAAGTAAATTTACTACTACAAGCAGACTGGAAATTCACCGATACACATCACCGCTTTCAACAATTTCACCGACAATTGGCATGAACTCTCACATTACTGTAATCTCAAGATTTGCGAACAATGAAATGTAATTATAAATACAGCGACAACGTAGCAAAAGAGTCTATCTCTATGTAAACGTGAAGTTTTGGAAAAATTTATAACACTGTTACAAAATCACAATTACATTGTTTTTTTTTATGTAAGTAACTCAAATATAAAATTACATTAGAAAAAACTTATGAACAACGGAAAGTTCGTATATAACTCTATGCAATGTATATACAAAATAACGTATTACATTAGGGCAGTTTATAGCATGTACAAAGTTGTAACCAGAGAATCTTTATATAGCTTTTAAATCTTATCAATTTCTTTTTATATTTAAAAGTATAAAATGAAAAATTAATTAATCTCCATCTCAGCGATGTGACATTATTTCCATAATTTTATTGTTCATAATTTCAATGTAAAAAAAGTGTATGTGTGTATCTCTCTTCTCGAATTGCTCACTTTTTTTTGTTAATTTCACCCTAATTACGTACGTAGGATTGCATATACTTACACAGAATATAGACATTGGATTAGATTTATGCATATTTTTTCTTCTTGTATTATCAATTTCTTAGAATTACTTTTCTGTAAAATTTGTGTTTATAACACACAAAGTATTTTCTGTAGAATAGACAGGCCCTTTTGTCGCATGCTCACTGTAATGAGGTACACAGACATGAAGACTTAGCTGTAAAGATCATCATCCCCATCGTCCTGGAAGGTCGGATCACCTTGTGTCGTGTCTTGGGCGCCAGTTCCTCCGCTCTGCGGAAATCTATGAACAGAGAATCAGTTTTAGTACATCGATCACCTGAATCTCCTTGCATCCAATCCATTTCGATGTGGGATCTCCTTTGCTCACCTGAAATTACTACCAAATCCACGAGATTGTTGAAGGGTCTGTGCGAACATTTCATATTTTCGAATGTCGTTATCAGACACTGAACGCCGCGCGAATCTCATCGCTTCTTCGAAATGAGCTCTAGTTATTTCCGGTACGGGATCATCTTCATCAGTCTTTAACAGAAAATACAATATTAAAATATTGAGTTGACAATTGAAAGTGTAGAGAAAATTATATTTAACAAAGAGTTGATCCGTACATCCATAGACGCAGACGGGTTAGTGGCGCGTTCTTTTTCCCTTCGGATTTCTGTTTCAATGCTTTGCCTGATAGCGAGTTTACATGCGCGCTGGCATATTTCTGTTATATCCGCACCAGAGAAACCATGTGTTACTTTAGCTATGTAACTGAGATCTACATCCTGTAACATTATAAAACGCATGTAAGTGACTAGTTACAAATAAGTTATGGCGTATTCGACGATCCACACTAGTGCGAATTCTTCCTGTGCCATGGATGTACTGTTCCCCAATGGTATTATAGCACTGGTGCTGTTTCGATGCAGCACTAGTATCAGTGAGGATCGCCGAATGCATCTAACAGCGCAAGAAATCTAACGAGTTAACTTATACCTTCGCCACAGGCGACTTTCGAAGATTTGCTTTGAAAATGGCCTCTCGAGATTTTTCATCTGGCAATGGTATATAAATCAATTGATCTAATCTACCGGGTCGTAAAATGGCAGGATCAATGATGTCAGGACGATTAGTGGCTCCTATAATAAATACATTTTTCTTAGCTCCCATTCCATCCATTTCTGTCAGAATCTGATTTATCACGCGATCTGCTGCTCCACCAGCATCTCCTAATGTACCACCACGAGATTTGGCGATAGAGTCAAGTTCATCAAAGAACAATACACAAGGTGCTGCTGCTCTTGCCTAGAAGTTCAATGCAAATAATTAAATTCCATTCTGTTCATTTTTGAAACCGAATTACTTACCTTATCAAAGACGTCTCTAACGTTCGCCTCGGATTCACCGAACCACATTGTTAATAATTCCGGACCCTTGACAGAAATGAAATTCGCTTGACACTCGTTAGCTATTGCTTTAGCCAACAATGTTTTACCGCAACCGGGAGGCCCGTAGAATAATACGCCCCTTGATGGTTGCATACCGAACTTCAAGAATTTGTCTGGGTGCTCTACTGGATACTAAATATAAATAAGACAATAATTAAATAATCCTATGACTTCACTCGTGAGACTTAGATATATTTATACAAGGACTCTTACCTGCACCAATTCCTGCAGTTCCATTTTAACGTTTTGCAAGCCGCCGATATCGTCCCATGTAACAGTTGGAACTTCCACGATTGTTTCTCGCAGAGCACTTGGACTACTCTTCGTCATGGCGTACTGAATTACAATAAAATTTATATTATATTTATACATATAATTCTCATCAGGAAATCAGTAGGTCATTACTTACCTTGAAGTTATCCATAGTGACCGCTAGAGATGATAAAACTTCAGCATCTATATGCTCTTCCTCCAGATCAATGAGATCCATCTTTTCACGGATTTGTTGTAACGCTGCCTCGGAGCACAGTGAAGCCAAGTCGGCTCCGACGTGACCGTGCGTTTCAGCAGCGATCTGTAACAAATTACAGTTCAGCAATTAAAATCAATCGCATTTAGAATTAAATTATACGAACCTCTTCCAATTCTACATCGTCGGCGAGCTTCATGTTCTTAGTGTGAATTCGTAAGATTTCTAAACGGCCAGTAGCATCTGGTATCCCGATATCAATTTCCTTATCGAAACGGCCAAAGCGACGAAGAGCTGGATCGATGCTGTTGGGTCGATTAGTAGCTGCCATTACAATCACATGGGCACTTTGTTTCATGCCGTCCATCAAAGTCAACAATTGCGACACAATACGTCTCTCTACTTCTCCATGAGTCTAGATTAAAAATACAATAATCAATGGTCGATGAATTAAAAATAAATAATCGATAGAATACCTTTTCCCTTTTCGGGGCAATCGCGTCGAGCTCGTCGATGAAGATAATAGCTGGCGAATTCTTTTCAGCTTCTTCGAACGCCTTTCTTAAATTGCTTTCCGACTCTCCCGCAAGCTTGCTCATAATTTCGGGACCTATCAAACATTGTATAATAATATAAAAGTAGATTTGTTTAATATTAAAACATACCGTTAATGAGAAAGAAGAATGCTCCCGTTTCGTTTGCAACGGCGCGAGCAATAAGAGTCTTTCCTGTGCCCGGCGGGCCATATAAAAGAATACCGCGAGGCGGTTTAACGCCGATGGCTTTGAACAGAGATGGATGTCTCAGAGGTAGTTCTACCATTTCTTTAATTTGAGCTAACTGTTTACGAACACCGCCGATGTCATCGTACCCAGCGGCGTTCAATGCTTCGTCCTCCTCCTATAATGTTTTAGATATATTTTTAATTCCGACAAAAATTGAGAAGTAGAAAGGCCTAAGATGCTTGCGTTGAACTGACCTCTCTCTTGATAGGATCACCTTCGCAGTGAATAATTGTATCTGGAGCTACG
>SHCU01000219.1:45422-61494 GCA_004307685.1 Ceratina australensis | reverse complement strand
CCAAGACTACCGAGAGCCGGCCGGGGGCAGCAAGCAATTCGCATCGGCTCTAGTCGGCTTCTCGACAAGGATGCCACTTTCTAGTTGATCACATCATTTGGAATAAACGTGTAACGCACATTCAGTCGCAATTAAATAAAAATGTAATAAATATAAAATAAAGAACGTTCCTAATATACGATTTATAATTCTAATACGTGAATAGTGACTTTACGTATAAATTACTTAAAATGTCTAAAATTTTCACGCCCACGAATCAAATAAGACTAACCAATGTCGCCGTTGTTCGTATGAAGAAAACGGGAAAACGATTTGAAATCGCTTGCTACAAAAACAAAGTTATTTCATGGAGAAATAAACTGTAAGCTCCTTATATCTAATTTGAGCAACATCATCAGTTATTCACACTTTTAATACATTTTTGACATCTAACCTTTTCATATTGCATGATATAATGTTTCATAATATGTGAAATGTATTTTATTACAGAGAGAAAGATATTGATGAGGTCTTACAGACTCATACAGTGTTTATTAATGTCTCAAAAGGTCAGGTGGCAAAGAAAGAAGACCTTGTAAAGGCATTTGGTACAGACAACCAGACAGAAATATGTAAGGAAATTCTTACGAAAGGAGAACTCCAAGTCTCTGATAAAGAAAGGCATTCAGCTTTAGATTCGATGTTCAAAGATATTGCAACAACAGTTGCTAATAAATGTGTAAATCCAGAAACCAAACGCCCATATCCGGTAACCATGATAGAGAAAGCGATGAAAGATACACACTTCTCAGTGAAACCAAATAGAAATGCGAAGCAGCAAGCTTTGGATGTAATACCACAATTAAAGGCTGTAATGCCACTTGAGCAAGCTCAAATGAGAATAAGAGTTTTAGTCTCAGGGAAAGAAGCAAGGAAATTAAGAGATAAAGTAATAAAATTAGTGCCACAGATAGAAACAGAAAATTGGGATGATGGAACATTAAATTTAATTTGCTTAATTGATCCTGGGAATTATAGAGAGATAAATGAATTAGTAAGCTCTGAGACTAAAGGTAGCGGATTGTTGGAAGTAATTAATTTAAAAGAAGTTGTTGAGGGAGATGAAGTTTTGGAATAATTTTATTCTCACATTAAGGCTGTACACTTATTTACAACAGTTTTCTATAATTCATGTAACACAAAAATCTACATTAAACTTGCGTTTAATAATTTGTTATTTTATGTATAAATAGTATGATTAATCATTACTTATAAAACTTGTTAAATTATTTAAACAGATAGCCGAATGTACTTCAAGAAATAATGTATTATTTTTTAATAAAATTAATAAAGTATTGTATCAATACAATTTGTAACTGATTCATGACAATGATACAAAAATGTTCCTATCTTACTATTACATTTTATTAAAGTCTTTAAATACCAACTACTTAACATGTTAAGCAACTCCTATATACATTTTCAATATAATTATGTAATATAATCAACAATCGGCGATTATAATTTTAAATTATTTACAACCTACATGATTCTCTGTGAAGATAAACTTGAAAATAACATCGCACAATTTCTACAACGACGAAATCTTAACTTTATTAGGATAACATTAGGAGGAAATACACTATTGATCTGCCTAACGAACTTGATTAGTTTACTTTTCCTCATGCTTCTCGACCTCTACTCTAGGAATATATATATTCTCTGTACGTTGATCACACTTGGCTGCAATACGTGACGTCGTTAATAGGAAGCTTTGTAATTTATTTAAATATATTTGTGCTTCTTTGTTCAGTAATCCATCCGCGACCAACGATGCAACATTTCTTTCTACTCGCTTACATATTGCTTTAGCCGAATGTAACGTGGAACAGGCTTTGCCACCACCCTATTGTAATATAAAATGAAGTGTAATAATATAGCTCGATGATAAAACCAAGCATAATTATTAATCATTTTACCGGAATAATATAGGTTTCCTGAGGAGGCAGTTGATTGGAATACTCTGCTATCCATTCTTCTAAATCATTAATATGCTTACTTTCAAACGATTTACTCTTTCCAGGCATTGGTTTCGATATGGCATGACTTAAATCGAACAGTATCATTTGCACTCTTTTTAATTTATCGACATAAGGGTGCTCGACTTTGCTGTCAGTCGCAAATTCTCTTGCCAGTCCTATTTGTGCTAATAATTCTTCGGTTGAAACAAGAGCATTAAACGTTGCATCATTCTGACCAACTGTTGTTATGTCTGTACTTGTTAATTGCACATCATTATGTCTTAGAGGAACATCTTTTTTTGGTATTTTAGATGTCGAACTACTGCTGCAATGAAATAATTTTATATATATTCCTTTTAATTAAATAAGAAACAGCAATTTCTATCATATATTGAATTGCAAAAAGGTATTGCTATAAGTAAAATAATAATAACATAGTTTCTTATACAGCTTCATAAGATTTGCTCATGTAGTAAATGTATAAAAAGATTTAAGAGGAACTAATACAATAAAACTGAATCAAACAAGTTACATTATGAATAAATACTTAGTTTGTTCAGAAGAGTTACCTGTATCACAAACTCTTTATTATAGTAATTGGCAATGTATAAAAGAAACAACTAAATACCGGTTAATCCTTTATATATTGACAATATTTTGAAATAATACATAATGAATTTTACACATCAAAATCAGCAAAAGATAGAGCGAAATTATAATAGCATTGTGAAAAAAAAAGATTTACATCGTATTATTAGTTAACGTCATATGATATTAAAGACGGTATAAGGTTATACCATGCTCTCGATATATACCTATTTCTAATCGATGCCCATAGTCCAGTTTTATACAACAGAACAGGGTTCTTCCATACACTTCTAACTATTTCCATATCTATTACAAACAAATTTAATCGTAAATGCGACAATATACTACTTCTAAACATAACGTTTTCGACGATATAAGAGTAACGATATAATCAGCAACTCGCTTCGAGATCATCGCTGTTGTTGGTTAAACCTGCGCACCACACCTTGATGTTATTTAATTAAAAATGAAAAATGTACCATAGTTTATTTATAAACTTCTACGTTCGAATTAAATGTAAAAAGTTCTGAGATTTTAACGATATGGAAATGCGTCCGTTAAATATGATATATTGATGATTTTTATAATCGCTATTTTATTTGTAGATTATTGTATTTCTAATCAGAATTCTTAATTGAAAATGATGGAATATTTAGTATTTATATGGAACGACGTGTATTGCAATTATTCTTTCACGTATTTAAATTATTTATTCATTACGTGCATTTATTCATTACGTCCTCCTGTGAGCGTACACAGAATTAGACAAAGTGATGGATTTAAATCTGGCGCAATAAAGTCTTCTGAATCAGTAGAGGATGGATGTAATCAATGAATTATTCAAAATTGTTGGGAAGTTTCATTGAAAACAACGCTTTAAAATGCAAATGTATCTGCCGAAACGATCATGTGGTAGCTGATTAGTTGATTCTTGGTACATGTTGCCCAGCAGGTTATCAGAAGTGTCAGTGTCAGTGGTCTGGTACGTACCAATTGAACGGACTCTGGAGATTGTAATAAGGAAATCATTATTTAATCATGTCAATATGTAAACTCCCACCAGTGCCCTTGCAGGAAAGTCCAGTGAAAGAGGTTCAGTCGCGAATTACATGTCGAAAGCGTTGTTGACGAAAAAAATCCTACTTTGTAAAGTAAGACACTTCCAGGTTATGCACACCAGTTTATCTGTCAAACATCCCACAAAATGGAGAAATATATGCATTTATGGAGAGGTGTCGATAAATTGTCGTACACGTTCGATGACAAACCGAATGGCATCATTTGTAAACTGGTCACAATCAGAAATTACATTTTTTTAACGACTACTACTAACAATTTGTATTATGGCGAGGCATCACTCTTGGAGAACAGTTTGCCGACGTTGGTTTTTAAAAGAGCTCCGCTCGATGTTATTGACATAGCATCCAATTCAGATTATTTGTTCATTGTAGATAGCAATGGTCATGTCTTGAAAATAAATCCTCAGGACATGAGTATAGTAGATACAATAATCCTAAGAGAAGAAATCAAATGTTGCAGTCATGGGTACGTCCTACATCTTTTCCTTAGAGCCCTATATACATATGGCTTATTAAAGTAAATAACTTTCCACAGATATAAAATATACATATAGCTTATTAAAGTAAATAACTTTCCACAGATATAAACAGGAAAATGAAATTGTTAAAGTAAAATCAATAGCTGTAAATGATCAAGCGGCATTGTTTGTAACGGAGAGTGGGCAACTTTGGGCTAGTGGGAACCAATCTCAAATTGACATTAATAGTACGGAGCCTAAAAGAGTAAAATTTTTTGAAGGCAGAACTGTGTCCGCTATAGCGTGCGGTTCAAATTTTAACGTAGTTGCCGCGAGGAAGATAACAAAAACATTAAAAGATGATACTGATAGTGAAAATGAATTGGAAGAAGAGGTGTTTGTTAACTCATGCCCTCAGTGTCTCAATTCTATATTGTTAAGTCCAACAAGCATAACTTCTTCGGATACTTGCCCCACTGGTCTGCACGGACAACAATTCAGTGATGGTCATTCAACTAATTCTAACAGTGCTTTATCCCTCGTGAGTAAGGAGCACGATGGTACTTCAGTTCCAGAAGGTAGTAAAAAAGAACAAGTTTCTGATATAATAGAAAATGGAAAACTGTCTTCTAATAATACCGCAGATTCTGAGAAAGAAGAAAAGAAGAACGTTATTTTTATAAACACAGAAGCTGCGAGACAATTCTTAACCAGACAACTATCTTGGGTCTCGTCCTACGGAAATGTTAAGGAAGATATACCTTTGGAAAATGTGTCGAACGTAGCTAATTTAGTATACAAGGGGATAAAGAATGTAGGAGGTAAAGTTGTTACATTGTCCAGGCACATGAGTGGAAGTTCGGATATGAACGAGTACAAGGATGACAGTAATGAGAATCTAGAAATTCTAGGCGAAGAATATGCCAAACCTACAAGTTTAGCGTTAAGCTTGCGATCCGAAGATTTCCCTTTGTCGTCGAGTACTGGCTCATCGGAGCATGAATTATCTCAGCAAGGTTTAAATGAAAAAATTAACGCGTTAATTCGCGCTGGTAGTAATATCCTATCTACCGAACTCTGGACCTGGGGCGACGTACAATATGGGCAATTAGGAACAGGAGATATTATTAAACGTCCACGACCTATACTGGTGGCGAAACTTAGTAATATTGGGCTCAGAAAAATCTCATGTGGTGAATTTCATGTACTTGCTTTGACATTGGATGGAAGAGTTTTTGCCTGGGGAAGAAATGATCATAAACAGGTGACGCTAGAGGCCATTGGATATCAAAGTTCCCCGAAATTAGTCACTACAAAATTGTCTCAAAACGAGAGGGCCAAAGATGTTGCAGCTGGCAGTTTCCACAGTTTAATTATGATGCATCATGGTTTATACTTCATCGGACAGACAAGGTAAACGACTTAAATATGAAGAATATAAATAATGTATAAATATTAACAAGTACTCTTGTTTTAGTAAAACTGGTGAGATGTTCCATCTTGATACTGAGACAGGTAACGAACACAGTCCTCAACAAATCTTTAGTTCTGGCGAATATAGTTGTTGTTCTGTAATAAACGAAGCTGAAATAAACATTTCTGAGGACTTAATGTGCGATCAAATTTTCTTGGAGGAAATGTTAATTGTTTATCAAAATTTAATTAAGCCATTGCAAAAGAAAGGAGGCGCTATGCAAGCATCGAACGTTTACGAGACATTATGCAGATGTTACACGGAATTGTTAAGTTTCAGCGCATTGAATATTATTAGTTTGTGGGATTATTTTAATCACATGAGTCAAGCGTATGAAATAACGTTCATTGCTAACGTCGAGGAGTACATCAATGTCTACAAGAATTACTTGAACGCGGTCTGCGATGTAATGTCATTGAGTGGATTTGCGTACATCGCAAAAATCATTGAAGTGCCACAAGTAATAACGAATTTATTTATAGATAGATTAAAGAGTAACGAAACTAAAAAAAATGCTGACGAAATGGTTATTTCTATGGCATTGCAATATCCATTACATAAACTAAATAGGTAATTACATCAATTTTTAATTAAGATTTACTTCTTAATTGAAAACAATGAATATTTTCTTGTAGACACAAGAACATGGCTTTAAATTTAATGAAAAATAATGGTACAAAGATGGGTATAGAACAGTTGCAAGAGGCTTTGATTAGATGGGAGCAAATATGTGATGACCAGGAGAAGAAACAGAAAGAAGCAGAGGCAACTAAATTATTTTGGGAGAATTCAGGGAAACTGGGCGAATCGTTAAAATCTCCAGATAGAAGACTTATTAGAGAGTCACGAGCCCATCCTCTATCAGTACTTAATTCCGGTAGATTTTCTTCCCATTGGTTCATTTTATTAACTGATGTATTTATTCACGTTACTGGTACTTCCCATACGGTTCACCCGCTTCAAACTCTGTGGATAAAACCCTTGCCAGATTCTGAAACAGTACAAGTACGTCAAAAGGAGTAATAAACATTTAGTAATGCACGTGACACTTATTAATGTACTAGAATTTGTACGTTTCTATTTTAGAATGCTATATCAGTGATAACTCCAGAAGATTCATTTATATTATACACTCCAACACCTGCGGAGCGCAATGAATGGCTTCATGTTTTACAGAATGCTATAAAATGTAGCTTATCGAGATTTATAGGAAACATACCTCCAATAGTACGTTCTAGCTCATACTTTTTCACAAAGCACAGTGTTTTCAAAGATGCAAAGTATACCGGTTCGTAAGTTGTTAACATCAATATTATAGACGATAATATTTATTGACACTTAGATTTTGCTCAACAAAAGAAAGAAATCCAATAGAGAGATTGTGTAGAGAAACGAAAGGTAATATCTTCCCTTTGAAATAGGACGATGGTCAGAAGGTAAACCGCATGGGTCTGGAAGATTGGAATGGTCTGACGGTCGTAAATACGTGGGTCAGTTTCACAAGGGTGTCGTTCATGGTGCTGGTAAAATGGAAAATCCTTCTCAAGGTGTATACGAAGGACAGTGGAAGGACGGTCAACAAAATGGATACGGGACGATGAAGTTCGTTTTGAAAATTTCATATCTAAATTATATGCGATATACTTATGAAATTTAAAGTGTAATGTTAAATGTTCTAGGTATAATAACGGAGACTTTTATGAGGGCTATTTCAAGGACGGATTACCGCACGGGCATGGGGTCAAGAAGGAGGGTCACTTCATGGCCTCTGTGGCTTCTGTTTATATCGGAGAATGGGCTGCAGGTGTCAAGCAGGGATATGGAATTATGGATGATATTATGACGGGTAATTTCCAATACAATGAAGATTATTACCTCTTACATTGTGTTAGACATTTTTATTGCTTCAGGTGAGAAGTATTTGGGATCTTGGAGCAATGATATGAAACACGGTTGTGGCTTGATAGTAACTCTGGATGGCATTTACTACGAAGGTGTTTTTATGCAGGATGTTTTAACGGTAAATAATTCGCTCACATAAACAACTTATATTCTAATTTAGAAGTTAATGTGCATTATCGTTGATTCAAGGGTCATGGAGTCATGATATTTGAAGATGGTACTCACTACGAGGGTGAATTCAAATCTGCTGGTATTTTTTATGGAAAGGGTACATTAACATTTACGAGTGGCGATCGATTAGAAGGGAATATGAATGGTGCTTGGAACGAAGGGGTAAAAGTGATCGCAACACTGCATATGAATAAGACCAGCGGAAATGTGCAAACTAATACGAAGCCAACGTAAGTGACTGAACAATAACTCCTTGAATTATTAAATGTATATTTTTCCTTTTAATTCAGGTCTTTTGGCAAGTTATGTGTGTCACCAGATCAAAAATGGAAAGCTATATTTAGGCATTGCTATCAACAACTCGGTGTACCTGAACCAGGCTCGAAAACTAATAGTACGACTGACAAGTCCGTGGAAACGCAACGCGTTTGGCAGAATATTGCTAGCATAATAACTAAATCTCATCAGAAAGCTTTGCAACGAAGAAAACTTTCAACGAATGCTTCTAATAAGGAAAAAACTAACGAAATGACTGATCAGTTAGATAAAATCCTCTGTTTTGGAAACAAGCTTACCGTGCAAAATTACAGCGAAATTCATAAATATTTAGTCAGTGCGTTCGATAGCCAGCACCACCCATTAGGCTCTCTTTTAACAGAAGTGGCTGCTGTCTACACAGCTACTTATGGTGGTGTAAGGGTTCATCCTTTACTACTCAGTCACGCTGTGTCTGAGCTTCATAGTATTACGTCTAGGATATATGAAATAGTTACCCTGTTGTTCCCAATATTGCCACGAGGAGGAAAAGAATACGTATTGGAAGCTGAAAGCGAAGAGGAAGAGGGGTATGTGTTTTATATAGTTTCTAATTAATTAGCTTTCACGGAGAAATATGATTTTCCTAATCTTGATTTATTGTGACAGTCAAGTTATAAGCGCCGCAGCAATACTTCATCCAATATTGTTACCTCGGGTACATTCAGCGCTTTTCGTATTATATGCTTTGCATAATAAAAAAGAAGACGACGCCTATTGGGAAAGATTAATGAAATGGAACAAACAGCCTGATGTAACGCTAATGGCTTTCTTGGACATTGATCAGTTAGTATACAAAAAAAGTTTCATAACTGAATACAAAAATTCTGTTTCATAACTGAATGCGTTATAGGAAATTTTGGAACAATGCAAACGTTCTAAGTTTGAGTGAAAATGGAATACAAAGCGAGCCATATTTTAGCGAGGCAATAGAAACGTTACAGCAATTGAAGACTACTTTCTCGCCGTTAGAAAAATTATTAGTTGTTAGGAACACGTTTGAACAAATGACGCAAGTAAGTTGATTTTGTATAGAGTATTTAGTGTATAATAATGTTTCTTAAATTATATTCTTATTTTATAATAGGCAGTTCAAAAGAAATTGGGCACCACCTATCTGTGGACAATGGATGAATTGTTTCCTGTTTTCTGTTTCGTCGTCGTACGCGCCAGTGTACTGCAGTTAGGTAGTGAAATACATTTTATAGAAGATTTCATGGAACCGTACTTGCAAAACGGAGAGCTTGGAATTATGTTCACCACACTTAAGGTAAAACAGAATCTCTTTTAAGAATGTTGAGGTATTTAATCGTCGCTTTTTTCCTCCTAGGCATGTTACTATCAAATATTGCAAGAGAAAATTAATGTCGGTGACTGAATACTAAATAGGGCTACAATTTTCATAAGTATGGGAATGTTCCATTAATGTTATAATAGATTGTTGACAGAACTAATTAAATGGTATGCACAAAAACAGTACCTCAACGGCATTTAATATGCAGTGATGTAATTGCATGAAACGTTAGACATTGTTATATGAATCGTGACTGTTAAAAGTGATCAAACGTATTGATTATATTTAATACATGTTAAAATTATGATATTATATATAACACATTAATATATCAAGTCTTAATAATGTAATTAATGAAAATTATATATATACATATCAAATTCTATAAAATATCAGTGTACAGTGTATATAGATTAATGTGAGTATTTTATGTCTGCATAATACGAGTACAAGTTGGAAATCAATATTTTATTTATTACGCTGTTCTTGCATTTCCTCGAGTTTTATTAGAATTCTAAATATCAGTTCTTTGTGTTCATTTTTAACGAGCATTTATTTGCTATTATTGTAAAATTACGAGTTGGAAAAGGAAATTAAATGATTATTCGCATTTGTATATACGTCGTTATATAATACTGTATGTAAACTTCTCTGTATCATCTAACTGCCAAAGTATTATATAATTAATATATTATACTGTAATAATATTTATTTGTTCTGTTCGACTGTTGGATTGTACGTTATTTGGGTAATTATAGATAAGCTTAATCTTGTAAGATATTCGTATCAAATTCTGCTACAGGCCCTAAAAGATATATTGGAACAAGCAAAAGTGAAAATGAAGTGGAATAATAAGTAATCGTATGTTGGATGATGTATTCTTTAATGTGTATTTGATGAATAAGGGATCCCTCAATAAAACAAGTGGACGAACTACATGCTACTGAATTGCTGAGTTTTTGAGCAACTTGTTTCATTGTAAGCAATGTATAATATTCGGTTTGAAAGTATAAAAGAAGCATATAATTTTTTCTTGTTTTTTATTAAAAGTATATTTTATTCAATGTTTTTTAACATAGATGTCATAAAAATACATTTTTTAAATAACAAGTACCCACGATTTGCGCCAATAACAATTTCTTGAACGCGATCGATTTTTAGTTTTAATTGAACGATTTAAGAAAGATTAGCAGTACTACGTAAAAACTCATGCTTTCGCGTATGAAACGTATACACGTCTTATTTATACATTAGTAATTTTTATACAAATATAATACAAATGTTTCCTCGTTGGACCTTGTTTTTACATGGTTTTCATTTAAAGAACGTGTACCGTAGACTTAACGATAAATATCTACACGTACGTATGTTACTCCTAAGTAGCACTTATTCAGCCTTATAGTGTTTCTACTATTGAAATGCGACATTTGATATTATGCAAAGGAAAACGATAATTAATGTTCGTTATACGAAGCAATGCACAGCCTCAAGACGGGTTCTAGCCGTTTAGAAATGTTCACGTTTAAAAAACATCCTGTGATTCAATAACATTACGCACAGTTCAATTTTCATAGATAAGATGATTCAATGTGGACAGATGACGTAAATAAGATTAATTGTAAATTAGATTAATTGTTGATTGCTAATAAATTAATTAAAAAGCAATGACATTCTGTAAATCTGTGGCTTAATTAAAAAACTAATGTAATTAATTGTATATGAAATTCCAGAGTAAATGAGTTACATTAATGTCGTCTTTCTAATAGTAATCCTGTAATCCGAAGGATGTTCCGTTTTTATTTAAATCATCCCCTTCGTAGTGAGGATAAGAATTTATTTCTTTTCAGCCTTAGAATTAAGTTTCGATAAAAATTCCATAGCCTGATTGTCTCCTTTCCTTTGTTGTATCGCTTGAATTATGTCAGTACCTAAACATCAAATATCACATAAATCAAATGCAACAACGTTATAAATATAATGAAGCTACAAGCAGGAAGATGCTTACTGTTCTTTGTTGGACGTGAAAGTTTTAGATGAATCTGATCGAGAGATTCAATCCCACGATCTGGTCCCGTTTCAGGAATATCACTGAATGGCAGAAAAGCCTCTGCCATGAATCTGGATCTAAGAAAATCTTTATCTTTCAACTCGAAGACCACAATTGCATTTTCGGTCGCTCTCTGCTCGCTCGTTAGAGGACTAAAAAGTGTGAAACATTTTATTATTATAAAATCTAACTTTATATCGTATTTTTTTTTTATTGAATATTCCTTACATGGTGAAGATCTCATCGAACAAGGGGTATAAGTTCTCCTTCTGCACGTGTGTTTTAGGCAATTTCATGTCGGCGAACTTTTCTTCCGGAAGCAGCTTCACTTTTACGTAGGAATCGCACGTGCCTGAAAGATAGAAGAAAAGTTATTATTGTCTGGCTTCTTTCTCGGGAAAAATACCAAGGAGACCCCATGTGCAATCATGCATGGTGAAAAGTGGCTATCAATATCCTCAACGGGTCTATCCCGTCTACAAGATTTCATAATTCATCTAACATTTTACACATAACGAATAAAAAGAGGAAAACGAATTAGAAGTCATTCATTGTATATCACTGACGTTTTTAAATTGGGGAAACTGTTTGATACTTGGAAAGATATTCATTCACTAGCTATGAATAACGATTTATTTAATGTTCATGCAGAATTTAATCGTTTCGAAGGCAAGCAATTGGATGAGAGATTCTATATTGGAACAGTGATGAGGAAGAGCGTGTATCTTTTTTTTTGACTTTACATCCACGTTTACATACTTGTCTTCCATTCTTTCAGTCTTTGTTTAGATTTTGAATGAAGCTTGCGCTTGAGAGTAGACACCTTGCCTACCAAATCGCCTACAAAATCGAAAGAAAATGTCATTCTTCTCGTCACGAACCACCCGTTCGTTCCTCGATTCCTCGCTTACAGCCGAAGCGGCAGCAAAATAATCATTTTAGAACGAAACTAAAGCTTTTTTCTGTTTAATTTTCGCTCTTTATGTGAAAATCAAATTCGACTTTTCATCTACCTCGACGTGCAGCTTCAATGGGTAATTGTGACAGAGAGATCGATGCGATTACGTACATATCTGATGCAAAGTCTTGCATGCGTCATTACTTCGTTTATTGACACATTCAAATATTTACCAATACCCACGTACGTCTCAACTTTCTACGACCGGCGTGTAAACTGTTTATATCAGAAATATCGATCTTTATAGGTAACGTTCGACAACATTTATTCAACCTTCGGTATACATAGATTTAAAAAATAATCACATCCATTCGTCGAAATTACCCACGCGAGAACTATAAATGTTTCTTACCGAACATGTTATTTCTATCATGCTCTGTCTTCGCATCATAGTATTTCAGCTTTAGAAATTTCTCTTGTACAAGTACTAATCCAATTTTTTCTGTACTTACCATTGCTGTCGACCGGCCGGAGTTTCCTCGCGTTCAGTATTTGAATATTTAAAGAATTATCGACGAACTGCGCCCTGACGGTAATCTGTCCGTATTCCGATTCCTCTAACTCATTCTGCTCCTTTATCCGTTCGTGATGATAACGATGTATCAACTCGGCAGTTTCCAGGCCGTGGAGTTCCAAGAGATATTCAATTTTCTCGAGGACCTTCACATTCGAGACATCGTCAGCTCCGATATTAAAATATCGAATAAGTGTGTGCAACGTGCGATGAAGATTCGAGTAGAACGACGGTGGTCTCCGTTTCTGTGAAGTAAACGCATGTCCTTGTTGAAAGACGTTGTTATTTTCGTAATCTAATCAGTTATTTTTATGTACCTCCAGATTAGAATGTACTATTTGGTACAATGTGTCTGATATGATGTCCCAAATTACAAGCAAGATTCTCTCGAAATTGTCTTCGTTAAGATTATCGTGCAGGGTTGACAAATTGCTATCCAGATACTGTAAAAGACGATCCATGGAATTGCTGGTCGTGTCTATCAGTTCTGCACCCTCAATAAGAAATCTGAGTTCAATCGAACAATGGTTTAATATAATAATCAAATAGAACTAACAAAATATTTTATATATATGTACCTATTCATTGCAGGAGCCATTTTATTCGCCACCACTTGTAAGAGTTCTATTATCTTGTTCTTAACAGTGTCCGTAGCGTTGACTATGATCAGTTCCAGCGTTTGTTGGCACCTATCAGCGTCTTCTTGAGTCTTCTTTTCCGCTAAAGCATCTACGATTTCTTGGAATCCTAAATCGTTGGCCAGAGGCTCGATCGATGTTCTGATGTAGTCGATATTGTTAATCGCGAAGCACCAAGCTGTGGAAACGTAAAACTTCTTCTCATAAACGCTGCTTTCGGACAATTGCTCCAATTCCGTTGTCAATTCTGCCTTCTTGGCCATTTTATCTGCGTACGCGATTGAACACTTGCATATGTCCTAAAAATGATTATATCATTTGATCATCTACTTCGTTACACACTCATTTTATTATCGTATCAGAGAAATAAAAAAATGTTTATGTAACTCACGTCTATGATTTTGGCAACGAAGGTGTAGGAGCCCTCCACGTCGGGCCAGGCAAGTTGCGTCCAGAAAACTTTGATCTGGTAGAATATCGTTAATGTATCCACAGCACTCGAACTATACTGGACGGTATTATCGACTGCCTGCAGCGTGTCGAATTCCACGGCCCTGTCGATCCGTTTTAACGCTTTGTACACCGCTATGTCCAGCCAGTGCGCCACGCCAGCTCTGAACCATTCGTGATAACTTTGCACCTTCATATCTTCGAGTTGTCCCTCCGCGCAAAGTACCTGACCCAGCCTGGAAAATATATGATCACATTTTGTTAAAAGGTACTGAGGAGTAATTTGATTTCTTATCACGTAATATTAATTTTATATATTATTTCTTTAATTCTTACGTGGCGTATCTCTGCAATGCCAAGTACATCTCGAATAATGTTGTTCCCAGATTTAATTCAACGTCACCCTGTTCGACTTCGATTCTTTTTAATCTTCCACAGACGTCTTCGGTAATGATCATGCACAGATCGCTGATCCTTTTCTCATACATTATGTACAGACACCTCGCGTACGGAAAATTGATTCGTCTGAAATTACAATAATGTTATATATCGGGAGATTTTTAATTTTACTAGTTCTCGAGATTCTTACTTTATAAATAATTTATCATAATTATCGATAGCACTCTGTAAGTCCGCTCTAACTAATTGTATCACCTTGATGTGGAACTTCAGCGCGTCCTCGTCCGAGTCACTCTCCGGAAAATTATTGTTCAATATGTGATCAAACCTAAACGGGAGACATACATTCGAAATCACTCGATTCATTTTTATTATTAAATTAATAAAAAATATGTTCTAACCATTCGGCACCACCCTGTTCAGCCGTGTATTCCAGAGCCCGCATAATGCTCGGTTTCTCGTCGGGGTCCGGAAACCAGGGGTACATCTTCTCTGGGAATAAGTTCACATCCTCAGGAACATTAAGGCACGAGATTGAAGACAGTATCCTGATAAACACAAACGTCTACGTTTAAACACCGAAAGCTTTCCCGAAATTATCTTTGGCATTTGTAGTTACCCCAAAATCGCGGAGAGCTGACTCATAGTGTTCTTGTCACCAACAGCGAGCCTTCTAATTTTGCGAATACTGTTTAGGCACGAGTACAGCAGCTTCTTCGTTGCGTCCCAGAAGAGTCTGGTCTCGTCTACCGAGAAGAGGCTGTTTTCCATAGGCCTCAACAGGTCCATCGCCAACTTGTTGAACACGGTGAAATTTAACGGATGCTCTTGATGAATCCTCGCGTACTCTATCCATTGAGCCAGGGTCACGTCTCTCGCTAGCAAGCCCCGTTGGGCGCTGTGCTGCAGGAGAAGCACCTCCGCGGGCGCTGACCATCGACCGCACCAACAATATTTCTCTATCTTCTCCGTTTCTATTTCGTACAACAATAACACTCGGATCAAGTGTCTGTGTTCTTGAGCAGCCACCTGGACATTGTGTTCAGCGCTGAACGCCAGTCTCAGTTTCACTACACCGCGTCGTTTCGATTTGTTCTTCTTCTCGAGGGAATACCACATCGTGTGTCCTGTGGTAGGAATATCCTGAAAGATCCGAAATAAGTGAATGAAGAGTTGAAAATCAGTTTTCTACCTGACGCTTACCTTTAAAGGTATCCGGCAACGACCGATGAATTCGTTATCGTGGCTGCCAGTTGTTGCAGTGACTGCGATTTCTTTCGCCAATTTGACCAACCCTCGGACACCCTTCACGTCCTTTACTTTACTCATTTTCTCAGGAACTGTCTCAGCAGCATCGAAATCCCTTTTAAGCAACAAAATAAGAACTCTTTCTCGAGAATATAATTAATTAAAATATTTATTTTCAACTTACCATACTTCCAAGTACAGCACGTCATTCTCTGAATCCTCTAAGGGTCTGCAAGAAATGTCTATTTTCAATCTTAGTTCGATTGAACAAGTGTTTCTTAACGAGCCACGTTTTCACGCTTCGGCTTGAATAAACAGACAGTTTAACTTACAATTCGAAGTGTTCTTCCCACACGGGGCTCAGCGTGGACGTTTTTACCGCGGTGTTGTATCTCCTCGTGGGAGCCGACTCGAGGTAAAGAGCACAGAAAGGATCGCTTTTCCCGTTCGAATCTTTCGACACGAGTTCCTTCGCCTCGATCACTTCCACGTTCAAGTGCATTTCCGGCGGCTGTGCAATATAAAATAATTGACTTC
>SHCU01000219.1:26079-45140 GCA_004307685.1 Ceratina australensis | reverse complement strand
AGAATTGACTGCACGCAGAAAGTTCTACTGCTGAAGTGTTCTTAAACTTCATTTTGTTCCTTTTAAATTTAAACAAAATAACAAGTGGAGCTAAAAAAAACCGTATACATCATGTGAATTATCTGTGTGTATAAGAGATAGATCAGTTTGGATCAGCAGGTCACTGAGAAACGCGAAAACTGGGCCATAGCCTTTAGCATCGGGTACGTATAATAACAGTTGCCAAGAGCAATTGACTCTGACAATGAAATTCCATTTATTTGTACGCATTCTATACTTCTAACATTGGCCTTATTGGCGTAATCAGCAGATATTTGACATTAGTCAGAAATTTTTCAAATAAACAAAAATCACTCATTAAAAAAGGACGAAATATTTCCTGTTGCAAAATGCATGAATTAACAGGCCAATAGATAACTCGGAAGCAAGATTAACATTGGCTTTATTGGCATAATTGACCAGCACTCAATGCCAATCAAATATTTCCTCAAATTACAGATCGATCGATATAAAATTTATTAAAAAGTCAAGTCATTCCGTGTTAGAAAATATTTGAACTAAACAATAAAAATATTGTTCAATGCCCGATCTGTTAAGGCAATGAAAAGCACGAAAGGAAGGCAATGAATCTGCACGAAGGGAAACTATGCCGTATCCTGTTTGAACCGAACCACGGGGCAAGTGCAACCACAACGCGTGTATGTATGTTCGCACAATTGCGCCCAATGAAAATTGATATACCACGACAATTAGCTGATTGACCGAGGAAGCACGCGTAGACGAGCAACATCGTCGAGCCGTCCTCTGAGGCTAGGCCCGATTTTCGAAATACATATTCGCGTTATGCAAGTTTGTCTAGATTCACCCGCCTACGTACTCGTCGCGGCTGTTTTGCCACGGGGAGCAATTAATTTAGGAAACGCGAGCTTCTTCATTTATTGCTATGGACATTTAAGGAGGACCGTGACTCCTCCAACATTTTAACAGAAATAATATTTCATGAAAAAGAGAACTGATAACAATTAAGAGATTAAGCACGTATTTGATAACGTTAAAGAATAATGAGTAACACTGAAGTTTGAACGATCAGAACTGCTAGATGAATTATTCTAGAAACATGAAAATGTATCGACTGGACCTTGATTTATTGGAATCAAATAGTAGGTAGGTTTTTAAGAATTTCAAGTATTTTTTCTGTGGATTTTGACAAAGAGCAAAATCACGCGGCTGACAGTCTGCCAATTTTTGAGAGCACACCACCGAGAACAATTGCCCAACCGATTCTCGCGGTAGGTTTGATTTATTTTTATTACAGGCACTAAAAGGGTAAAGAGCAATGGTGAAATCTGCACCTCCATGTTCCTCGTTTCGTCCAGCACCCTTTCGTGCGTTTCATTGTCGACTTTAAACGCATTTTGGAGATGATTCAAAAGAGTTTCCTGTCCGCATTCATTCGAGACGTCGTAACCGATTTGGTGTTGGGTCATATAGACCAGGGCAGCGTAGAGCTCCTCAATCTGCATGCAATAGACAATTTTTCAATTCGAGTTTAATGGAAAATTAGACGTAAAATAGGCAAGTTTCTATCGAGTTTGCTGCCGAATAATAAAATTGATCAAATTGCGTAACAGGGATAAAATTTTTTTCGAGACGTAATCTCTTATCGTAATGTTTACAGTCTTTGTTTCTTGCGGATGTCAGAAGTGAACAAGTTTCTATTGAACTCATCGTCGAATAAAAAGAATTAAATAAATTGCGTAATGTGGAAAATTTCTTCGAGTCGCAATCTTTTATCATAATTCTTACAGGCTCTTTGTTACCCGCGGATGTCAGTAATTAAATTATCGAGAAAACCGAGCGAAATCGGATTGCGTCATTTGTAATTGTAGCATCTGTTCTATCCGTAAGAACAGCTGATAAAGCGCACGCGAGAAGATTTCAGATGCAAGTCGCTCGTCCGAGCGTCGTGTCGTGTCGCCCGAGGTACGACACTCACGGTTCAAAGTTCTCTCGGATCATTGAAACCTGCCTCGATTGGACGATTGGCGACGAAATACAGTATATCGCATGGATAATTTTGTTTACTTCCATTGTTGCCCATTCAGGCATTGTTCACGGCCTATAAATATAAGTTTCGATTTCGTTTCACACGAGTTCAAGAAACGGGAATCATTAATACCAAGCCTCCATGGAAACATAAAAAACAATAGATACTTTTGAAAAGAATTTAATCAAAATCGAAGGATTTTTTGATACAAGATAAAAATCTTAGTTTCCTCTTATCTGACACCTCAATTAAAAATAAGTCCTGCTCTACATTCGTTCATTCTATTTCTTCACAGGAACAAATGACTATAATAAATGAATAGAAGGGAACATATTTGGATATGACATCTCATTCTCTTCCTATCTAATATCTCGATTAAATATGACTCCCGGTCCACTCACCGTCATAGCCTGGAGGAGCGTATCCGTCCTGCGTTTCAGCTCCGCTTTAGGCACTCCACGAAAGGTGTTCCTACCCCGATTAAGGGTGGACACCTTTAAGTGCGGATTAGTGCTTACCATTTTGGATTTGCAAGCACTGTGTTCTCACTTAAATTGTACCAAACACCACATCGCACTAAGATTCTGTACATTCCACATCACATGGAAAATCTGAATACTGTTAATTTTCTTTTACACTGTTTCTCCCATCGCGGAACACATTTTACATCTGGGTTTCCAACGATTGGAAAATTTCCTTTAATAACGACTGTTTAAACGAACAAAATTTTTTAACTGCATGAATAATTACGAAGTATTTAAATCGTGGGTCGTTTCGAAGACTGGATGCGATTACGAATCGAATTGTTTGAACAGATAGCCGGGAGAAGTGATAAACAATGCCTCGAAGGTGCTCCGCGTGTGACGAGGCTCGAACTGTTCGAAAAACGAGGAATCGAAGAATGTAGTCGCACTTTGCCAGCCGGAGATGAACTTCGTCGACCGCGACCTTTGATATCTGGTCTACGCATATTTATTCGGCCATACGTATGCTTAATCGAAGCGAAGCATCTAATCGAACAAGGAGTATTGATTAAAGCACATTGTATGCACTGAGTACACATATTCTACCTTGAACTTTTGATCATAGATATCGAATTGTATGTTGCCATTTTACCATTCGCTACTTTTATGATAAATACTACGCAGTGTGATGTAAAATAAGTCGTTGTACATTTTTCGAGCCTCATTCTGTAACCACGCTTTGTTAGCTTGAATAGCTGAGCAGGAAATTCATTTCGTTATGAGTATCACGATGTGTGAATGAATTTTTTTGTCATGCCTCTCATGATATTGACCTAGTTGGAGCGTCTAGTGTAACTGGCTTTGTCTATCCAACGAACTGTACCATGGTTAACGAGGTGCTTGCAAGCATACTACTTTCTGTTTAAAACCCATAATATACTTCCCAGAGATAGATTGTTAATTTCTCTTGACTTTCTAATATTATTCCAAAAGAATTATTCCAGGAAGCTAGCTTATCTAATACCGGAGATGTTCACATAAATCTACGTAATCCCAAGGAATTTTCGTAGCTATATTTTATACAATTTATAACCAGCTTCACACAATTCACTTTTCCTGGTTGCGTAATTCACCAGTTGGAAATCGTTAATTCCGTTCTTCGCGTATCAGGCAAATTTCTAAGGCTACCACTCTTTTTTTAGCGCCTGTTCAATCGACCTCTCGAAAGGAACGTCGGGAACGCAACAACCGAAATAGTTGCTCCTTCGTCCCTAGTTAGAGAAAAATGTTTCAGAATTGACTGCACGCAGAAAGTTCTACTGCTGAAGTGTTCTTAAACTTCATTTTGTTCCTTTTAAATTTAAACAAAATAACAAGTGGAGCTAAAAAAAACCGTATACATCATGTGAATTATCTGTGTGTATAAGAGATAGATCAGTTTGGATCAGCAGGTCACTGAGAAACGCGAAAACTGGGCCATAGCCTTTAGCATCGGGTACGTATAATAACAGTTGCCAAGAGCAATTGACTCTGACAATGAAATTCCATTTATTTGTACGCATTCTATACTTCTAACATTGGCCTTATTGGCGTAATCAGCAGATATTTGACATTAGTCAGAAATTTTTCAAATAAACAAAAATCACTCATTAAAAAAGGACGAAATATTTCCTGTTGCAAAATGCATGAATTAACAGGCCAATAGATAACTCGGAAGCAAGATTAACATTGGCTTTATTGGCATAATTGACCAGCACTCAATGCCAATCAAATATTTCCTCAAATTACAGATCGATCGATATAAAATTTATTAAGAAGTCAAGTCATTCCGTGTTAGAAAATATTTGAACTAAACAATAAAAATATTGTTCAATGCCCGATCTGTTAAGGCAATGAAAAGCACGAAAGGAAGGCAATGAATCTGCACGAAGGGAAACTATGCCGTATCCTGTTTGAACCGAACCACGGGGCAAGTGCAACCACAACGCGTGTATGTATGTTCGCACAATTGCGCCCAATGAAAATTGATATACCACGACAATTAGCTGATTGACCGAGGAAGCACGCGTAGACGAGCAACATCGTCGAGCCGTCCTCTGAGGCTAGGCCCGATTTTCGAAATACATATTCGCGTTATGCAAGTTTGTCTAGATTCACCCGCCTACGTACTCGTCGCGGCTGTTTTGCCACGGGGAGCAATTAATTTAGGAAACGCGAGCTTCTTCATTTATTGCTATGGACATTTAAGGAGGACCGTGACTCCTCCAACATTTTAACAGAAATAATATTTCATGAAAAAGAGAACTGATAACAATTAAGAGATTAAGCACGTATTTGATAACGTTAAAGAATAATGAGTAACACTGAAGTTTGAACGATCAGAACTGCTAGATGAATTATTCTAGAAACATGAAAATGTATCGACTGGACCTTGATTTATTGGAATCAAATAGTAGGTAGGTTTTTAAGAATTTCAAGTATTTTTTCTGTGGATTTTGACAAAGAGCAAAATCACGCGGCTGACAGTCTGCCAATTTTTGAGAGCACACCACCGAGAACAATTGCCCAACCGATTCTCGCGGTAGGTTTGATTTATTTTTATTACTGCGGCGACTTTTCGATGAGCGAGCATCTGCGCTTCAATGGCCAACGAATAAGACACAATCGGGCAATTGCTACACAATACATCTAATTATCCTTTGGAGCGGAAACCGCGATCGCTGTATCCCGGCCTAACGAATCTGATGAACCTCGCATACCTTCAATCTTATTGTTTCCGGCCACCTAGTAACTTCTCGGCCTATCACTATTCACGTATCAATTTTAATCACAGAAGAATAAGAAAAAGAATTGGAAAACGGAGTCTGAAATGACTTTTCACTCGCTAGCACGATTTAAAGTTCTGTTCCACACAATTTTTTATCGCTGTATTATAAACCGTTTATCCTATACTGATTCGTTTTTTAATTGAAATAATTTAGAATCTCGATTACCGGTTCCTTCAGCAAAATTTTCTTTTTCTACAAATCAAAAAATATTTGTCGAATTTCGTAACATTTTGATTCACGATTTTCTGATCACTGAAAGTGTCCGGGCAGGATAACGGTGGTGGCTGGTCAGCCTGAAAGGAACCTGACGAAGGCGAGTAGCATACTGCCAGGAATAGACGGACCGAGAGATCAGAAGTCGTCGTCGTCGACGTCGACGATTCAACTAGCGTCACACGCTGGCTATGCTACAAAACCAGAGTCGCGTTTCAAATTGAGCTTAACTGCTCATTGAGCTTAGAGGATAACACCCCGCGATAAGTGCGGGTGTGCGAATGCGTATCGGTGACATAATTAATGCATTCATACGGCTCCATTCTCCCTTCATCGTTCTCTCCTTCTCTATCTTTACTGTAACCCGGGGCAGTTAAATGATTATGGATTTTGTCATTTTCCTTCTCATTTAAAATCCACAGCCATCTGTGAAATCAATAGAATCGTTTTTAAAGATAATACACCTGACCAGAGATGGGAACAAGTACCTATCAAACCTCATTCGAGCTAGTTATTACAACTCCGTAATCTATGGGATTTTATATAGACAGAAACTAGATATTTAAATTGATGATCGAAGCAGTCGGAACTAATGGGATTTAGACAGTCCACTCTGTCATAACTTACAACCCTTTCGTTGAAGATCAATATTAGGAGTAATCAGTCTGTATCACTTTGGATACCCTGTACGTGGAAGGAAAGTAGAGCTTTCACTCATATCGGAAGATTAAAGCAGAATTACTGCGAAGCCAATGTCTTACTGATATTCCTTAACGTGTTATACTATCATAATTCAATGAAATGTCAGAATAAATAGTTAATGAAATCATATCCAGAAATAGTTAGTCAATATTCATGTAATATAATGCGTCAGCTACTTGGATGAGTTCTGTTTTCGATGTGTTAAGCATTGAGCTGTGAATTTTTATACAGATTTCTATATTCTTTTTTTATTATTCATATATTGATAATCTCTTGTTGAAATGAAAAAGAAACAGAACTGAAATAACTAGAGAGGAATTAAATTTTTATTTTTACGATGTATGTCTATCTTCGATCATTCGTCCAACACACTATCCCACGTCTCTGTCCATCTGTTTCTTATAACGCTTTCAAAGAGCGTAAAACGTGGCTACTGACCGAACAGGCCATCCCTTATTCGCATAATGACGCGATCAACGTTATCAAAATATTTTAAGTTGTTCGATGACGCGTTAAAATATTCGCCTGTATCATTAGTTATCAATTTCAAGATACTGTACACTGAATGCTTCTCGAAGTTCCGCGAATCCAAGAAAAGAAACACTCGAGAAGTCCGACGTTAGTTCGATTAACAAATCTACTCGGAGCGCGTAGATCACGGATTTTATAGCCGATTTAAAGGCGGTTAAAATACCCTGTGGTTACTTGAGAGCACTATCTTTTTGAGAACACGTTGAACCGAATACTCGATGCACTCGATATATATGTATATAAATATAATACTATTTAATAGACTCCATCTTCAAATATTCTAGAAACTCGATAGAAATATGTTAAAAAAATACATTGAGAACAATTGTAACTCACGTTCCAGCCCATGGATTCAGCCAAGAAATTCGTGGCATGCTCGTTTTCATCTCTGTCGCTATCAGTTTCCAAAAGTGCATCGACAGGCTCCTCGATGCTGCCCTCCACGCTTAAATCGTCCTCCTCTTCCGTTTCCTGGACCTCATCTTTCTTCTTCGGTAGCGGGCCTTCCGCTTGTTCCTGCGCTCGCACCTTCTCGGCCAACAGCGTGCCGAGATTTTCGAAGAAACCGCCGTCAGACTCTTGTACTCTACAAGCAAAAATGAAAAATGAAAGTTCATAAAAAATCTTCGTGTACCACCGATGCGAAGCGTACAAAGATTACACAAAGCGAGAGGTTAAAAGTGAACGGATAAAGTATGAAACTCTCGTGATAAACGATGAAGGCTCATCTTTTCAAGCCGAGTTCTCTTGCCATGCTAGCGCGGTATTACTGCGATGCTGTATGTTTCGGTGCTTCCAACACTGGTCGCTTTCGCTAATCACGCTAAACGCGGAGCTAATCGAAGCCACCGAGTGTATAATGGTTCATTTATACAGTAACTCACTGTTAGCTTCGTTATTCCAAATTTTTCTAACAAACAGTTGCGTCATTTATGAGAGCCGAAAAATTGCGATTCTACGTGCGCCGCGAAAATAATAGCAGATTAAAATATTTTCATACAGTTGCAAGCAGCTACGCTAAAGTCTTTGGCGTGAAATTCCATACGATTTTTTAATTTGTGAGATTCGTAAACGTAGCGATGCAAATACGTATCGCTGTGATTGATAGAGAAAGTTGCCAACACTGTTGCGTGGGACGCAAGCGTTGCGTTACTAAGCAACCAGCGGTACAACGCGCTTCTTCTTCACCTTTTATGAACGAAGTTGAACGCAGCGAATTTCCAATAGAATCTCGCTGTGGTCACCGGCTTCGTTTCCGCACTTTGCCACATTCGGGCAGCGGCGATCGCGATGTAAGGATGCTGCTCATCCAGCTTTTCGAAATGCGCCACTTTTCGTATCGCCATCCTTCGAAAGAAAAACACAGAGACCTCTTCTTAAACTCCGCGCCGAAGACAGGTCACAGAGGACGACGCACAGAACAGTTTATTATCTCTCGTGCGAGACGAGCCGAGAACTTCTGGGTACTGATCGACCAATTCGTTCAATGTTATTTTCTAGAAGTAATCTCCTCAAGAAATTACCGTTCCCGAAGATTCTGTATTTTAATGATATTTTAATTATTACTTGCGAGGAAGAAGCACGCAGGAAATAATTGGACGGTAGATAGACACGTTAGATTAAATTGATCAATCGTAATCCCGCAACGACACCTTATCACGTAGTTTTACGAATAAATATTTTTATTCACAGAAAACGACGAACTGCACAAACAGATAATGAAGTTTAATGATTCTACGATTTTACAATCCGTAGCACCATGTTCGATTCGCTTCACTACGAGATTTGATCTACGCGCAGTAGAATGGGACACTAATATACAGACGTGTTAGCCGTGGCGTGTCTGACCAACAACTACTGGAGGACTCCAGGAGACACGGAAGGAAGTAGGAGGCAGGACGCGAGATCAACGTCAACAGGCATTGAAATTTTCCCACAGTTTAAATTACACCAGGATTCTGCTCGCAATTAGTATCATAAATATATTCTATTTCCAAGTCGTAAGAGATTACTTAACTGACCCACAAACGACAGTCAATTATAATTGCAAATAAATATAAAGCGTTGCGTGTCGTAAGTTTTTTATCTTGCTCATTGTCGAGAAAGTTAATAATACTTACATATTTCAATCATGTATATTATATTGCTAAAACGTCATGGATCCTAATTTGGTGTATAACAAAACATGTTATATGGCAAAGTTATAAAAAGTAAAATGGTTTACGTGTTTTAATAGCTACACAACATTTCTAAAACTTTCCAGTGCTTTATTAAGGTGGTATCTGATAAGTATTAAAATTTGAGCTTGTTTTTATTTAAGGGCTAGTAGAATCTCAAGGATTTCAGCAAATGGTAATTTTTTATTCCGTAGATACGATTGAATTATTGTAACGACTATACAATTTGTTACATAACAATGATTTGTTATGTGGATCCAGCATAATGATGAGAGTTTAACGACAATTGTTTGATTTAATCCCACCGGACCATACCTGAATTAATAATTACAGAACTTCGTTCTGCCTATTATTAATAATTTGCAAACACAACACGAATTAATGATCTGCAGGAAATGCAATTAATAATCTACAGGGAAACGTGACTCACGTTTATTGAAACCGCTGAAAAAGATACTACTCACAGCGAGTCAGTAACATATTGACCGCACGAATCTGGATTCCCCCGAGATTCTATTTTAGGTTTCAAGGAAAGCTGTTGTTCCAGTTTAAAAAAATGTATTTATAAGTTCCAATTGTTTTTGAATCGAACGTGTTTAAAGGGGATAAAAAGAGTTGCAGGGCAATAAGACGAGGAGTTGCCTCGCGTCACTTTCAATTTATTTATTTTCTCAGCTATATGCTTGTTTGAACCGATGTCTTCTTATTTTTAACCCAAGCGACAAGCACGTGATTCACCGTGTTGCATTCCTCTTCTCGCCACGTACATCGACACTCTAAAATACGATTGGGCTTTTTACTTTACTCGTTGCAGCTCGGTGCGAGTTTACCTATAATTGGAGTTTATGAAAGAAGTTCGAATGAATGCAAACTTTCAACCGACGATAAGTCGTAAAGAATTGGCCTGGGATCATAAAGTCGAATTATAATGATAAAATTTCTCTATCTGAGATGAGAATGTTGTCTGAGGGCAAGAGGCACAAGGTTCGCGGTGATGTAAGTCGGCCTTCACAGATCTTAATCGTTTTATTTTCAAAACTCAAACCGATTTAATCCGCCTCGCAATTAGACTTCGCGCCTGACTACCCGTTTTCACGTTTTCCGCTTACGTTCACTTCATCATTTGCGAATCACGTAAAAGCGAAAATCGTGACATAAAATTTTTGATTTAGTCTTATACTTATCGTCCTAGGAAAATAGATAATGTGAATGTCCTAATTTTGATTCACTCCTACTGACTTAATATTCTACATAAAAGTATAGAAATAAAAATCTAGTGAAATTAATACATTTATTAAAATGATTCGTTCATCTCGAGACAAGCCAGTACACATTTTTTTTAAAACCAGCACTTCGAGTGCAGATTATTGGGTTTCGAAAAAGTGAATTCGTAGCGACATGTAATACACTGATTCCTTCAGCATTTATTTATCTGAACCTGTTTGTAAATATTCAATTCTAACTGGACATTCACCTAGGGTATTTCTGACTTCACGCGCGTAATCAACTCGTTTTCCTTATTGACCGAGCATGTACGTGCAAGAGAATCGAGGAATTCCCGGCGCTTCCAATGACGCAGCCACCAGTCGAGATTTTTCGCTGACCTATGGGAAATTATGTAGCTCAGGGAATTCAGACTACTCCAATTACAATAGTTGATTATCGTATGATCTACAATTGCTGTGACGCTCGGAATTATTGTTACGTCTTACAACTTTTTTTAATTGCCAGCAAATGATCGTGAGAATTGATTTTACTAAGAGCTTCTGGACGTTATCGTTTGAAATGATCTACTTGTAAAAATGAATAGGCAGTATTATCATATGTTTAGAATACACGTTACGTAGTATAACTTTGAGACACATTGTAATGGTTTCTTTATTTGTATTGCTATTCTTGTGCCGGCTACGCAGCAGTTGAGACATCATAAAAGAATTAATTAGCACTGCGTACACGTCTCTTCCTTTACCGTTTAAGGAGACTACGTTGAATATAAGAACCTAGTTTCTATCTCGACAATACGTTTCCGAATATGTTTGTATTCATGAGACGTATCCTCCTTTGTATTTATTTTATCCAAATCGTTCTCCACGTGATACGATATTCGAATAATACAGATGTACAGTCATTAAGAGGTTTTACGTACAGATGAAGGTAGCTTGCACATATAGCCCATGTTTTTATTTGGTATTTTATAGCTTAATTCGTCTCAACATGTATGATGTATAATCTAACGCTAATCCGAACCAATGAAACGAAAATTGATTATTGAAATCGACTTCGTGAGTACACATTGAACTTGATCTTAGTTCTAATATTAATAAACCATAGAAAGTTACGGTTTATTTGTACGTCGGAGCAGTTCTCACGCGGCTGGACCATGGCATTGAACGGCAATAAATCACAAAAAGACGGCCTTGGGTCGCGGATCTCGGTAGCTGGTTACGTATTCGCTAGACCCGGAGCAATTCCTCTACAGATGTTCCGTGACTCGAATTAGTCTCATTTTATTAATAGCACGCGCATGCAAGCAACGCGCCGGAGCATTTTAGTTTGTCATCTCGCGAAGTACAGTACACCGGCGTTAACTTAGCTGAAATCGTTAAATCATGTGCTTCCAACCGAGACCCTGACACGGTGTTTGCGTTAGGCACGATAAGATACGATTGTCTAAGGAAATTTCGAAACGAGTATAGGCGTTAACCGCGGTTAGATCACCTGCAACCGTTTTTATCTCTTACATTTCGCGTTGGCAATAGTTGAGTCATCAGATTGACGCAGACTCCGTCTTGATGTTGCATTTGCATCTGACTGACTCTGTGAATGAACAGCATTTAATGTTTCCTTGTCTTTAAAATTGCCCCGCATTAAACAGCTACAGCCAAGGCGATATCAATCGATTCGCCGCGGTTCCAGTCCTCCAATCCCGGAACGAAACAAGTGTTCCGCGAATCCGTTTTATATCTTAATGCGAATTCCCGATCAGATGATTTATGTTAATAATATATTATATTACAAGAATCTTGAGAACGTGATTTTATTAGGTCAAGTTAGTTTGTATAAGCGTCGAACAATTATTTACACGGTTCCGAGCTCAGCTGTGAGTAGTATTACTGATGGAATTTAAAACTTGGATTCTGCGGTCTGTTAAGCAATGCCCGTTCCAGTGGTTTCACTTTCTACCTTGCCTCGTGCTCCGAATCCTCCTGCTTCTCCTTTTCCTTCGCTTCCTTCTCCGTTACGATTTTATGGTAGAAATCCTTCCACATCGTCTCCTCGTCCATCCTGTCAGGTGTGTTCTTCACGCTCAGACGAGATTCACAAGCATTCCTACACGGTGCCGTTCGGAGCACGATTTTCGCTTCCTCCTCGAGAGGTGAACGTCACTTGTCTAACGGCACGAGAGACGCGAATCGCTCATCGCTCGGCGGTGCCAGAAATTTTGGTGAACGCCTCGACCTTAACGAGCCGGCAGGTCAACTTCGAGCACAGCAAGTTTCGTCGCAAGTAACACGCCTAGGCAATCCATACGGCAACGCTTCCAGCCAGCAGATGGCGGCTGCTTACAGACATCAATATTGACTCTTTTTAGACTTATTTTTACCTTCCTTTTACTCCTTAACAAGAAAGAAGTAAAAGTATTTTCTCTCTTTAATTCGATGCAATTGAACGTAGCGTTTCATCTGTTAATATATTGGATAGAATCCCTTTGGATCCAAGGTCATATCTGGTACCAAAATGGCTTAGGCATTCCTGATGGCGCCGTGAATCTTGAACAGTATCAGTGAGTCAACAGTAACTGATGGAGCTTGTCATCGTAATGAGATCACGTTGTTTGCACGTCAGGTGCATCGGAGAGGATTTGATAGATCGTTGCCAACGAATGATTCTGGCTGCTCAGATGATCTCAGTCATCAAGTGTCGTTGGCATCCTGTTGGAAGTCGATGATCCTTCGTCTGGTAATGCCAGTTCGTTACATTTGTTTATTCGTTATATACCACGTCGTTTATTTAGAAAGAATTAACATTACTACACAGATCTAGGTGTGCAGGATTAACACTTGCAAGGTGGAGGTGGCGTTAAGGATGAATACGTGAACGAATTTTAAACAAGGAATACTGAAATAGGATTTTAATTCAATTGAACACTAATTTGTAATTAGCTTTTAATTGTTATTAGATGTTCGACTAACTGAAATTCGATCGTCCAATTTCTTTTAACTTAGGATTGAAATTAAATCACTAACGAGACAATAGAAAAATCTGCAATCCTGTTTTAAACCTGAATAAAGATCAATAAAAAGTAATTGAACAAAGAAGACTCATTTATTTTGTTCCTTCGATTATCCCTTGTCCTGTTTCCGACCACCTATTTTATTTATCTTCAGGTCGGAATGTTTCGTTGAAAATATATGGAAACTGTCCATGTAACACGGTTTACGAGGTATTATATCTAATTTGACGCAACGGTCTAATCTGAAATGTAGTTACAAGCGACAGAATGGTGCAATATATCCTAGTGAATTATCGAGAGTGTCACAAAGAACTTTTATATACAGTAGAGTATAAAATAGCGAAAAAATACACGTCGTCAGAGCAGAAACACGTTTATTTTCAACATGTTTTCCAAGCCCGTTCTGCTTCTTTTCTTTTTGAGTAAGTACAAATCGCCAGAAATCGATGATATTTTAATGTACTGATTATACGCATACTTTTCGGATCCCCTCGTAGGTTCGATTGTACCATTTTCAATTTCTGATTCAAACGATTCGTTAACGGTATCGATCGCACGATCAAGCCCGTACAGAAGTCTGCGAACGAATTCTAACGAGTTCGTGCTGGTCAATCCCAAACAAGTGCCGCGGTTGGAAAAAACAATCCGATACTTTTTCTTAAAACTAGGGGAACCAGTTAATCAACCAATTATATTGAGATCAACGTCAGCGAATGATTTGCAATCGAGCATCCGAGGGATATGTTCGTGCGCACGGAAAAGGATCACGGATTTCGCTAGTGATTGTGGATTAACAACTTCCGCCCAATTATACAAACAGAATTCTAAGGATGATTCTTTGTCCGAGGATTGGTATTCGGAAACATTGTTACAAAGCGCTTACCTGCTGCAGGATTTGAGTAATATAATCAACGAAGCTTCGTTCACGTTCGAATTGCATTTAGGAAAAGGGAACGTGACTTCACAGGGGAATAAGGTTTGAAATCGAATTAAATTAAACGGGTTGATATTATACGAGCTGTTTAGTAAAAACTAATAACAAAGTATTCGAGTATCTTAATTATAATATATATTAATAATTAATTATGAATAAACTTTCAGAGAAAGCATTTTGGTTTCGAATATTTGGGTGTAGTGGAGGATGCATCAGATTTGAGCGAAAGTCTAGCCCATTGTCTATTAAAAATGGCTAATAGGAAGACGAGTAAATCGTCTTTTAACTTGGGACAATCGGTTTTAAATTTATTAAAGAATACACCAAAATCTAGGTTCAGTAGCATAAAAATGAGAATGAGTGACGTTCGGAAAGAAAATGCTCTCCAGAAACATGGCAAGCACAAGTCCTGGCAAATCTTTCTCTGTTTCACGGCTATGAAGGAACAACGAATTAACTTCGACGACTGCATGAACGAATTGCAAACCCTTGAAATCTGCTTGAACGACTTTAGAGAACAGTCGAACAATGTGACATCCGATGTCGACATGAAATCGTGGGCGAAGGCGATTCGGCAGCTGAGCGATTGCAAGATTCAGGATAAGCACGGGAAAGTTGAGGTTGCTTGCAAAAGCTTTAAGAGAATGCCGAAGAAGATCAAAGCAAAGACGAGATACGTGTTCGAGAAGCTATTAGATAAGAAAATATCAACAGGCTGCCCGCTACATCGAGCCGTCGACGATCTCGGTGAAACTTTATCGAAAACTGAAAGAGGACGTAGGTTTGTCGACGAATTATCCCAATATGCTCGTATCTACGAGGATGGTCGGAAGAAAGTGAAGAAGTCGTCGAAGCTAGCTAAGAAGAACAAAAAGGCGATGAAAAGGTTAATAAAAGTATTTCCATCGATCGTATCTATTTCGTTCCTTTAAAAATCGTTTAACGATCAGGTACAAGAACGACTTGAAGGCTTTGAGAACGTATAAGAAAGGAATACTTCGTCGAACGTTTGGCACAATGAAGAAGCTCCATCGTACTACGGTTGATTTCGAGAAATTCTTCGCTTTGGGCATGAAGGAGACTTTCACCGAAGCTTGGCAGGGTCACGTAAACGTGTTAACGTCTCTGATGGGCTGGATGACTAAATTATTGGATTTGCACGCCAGCAACGAAAGCTCTCTGGAAGCTAAACCGACGAATGGACCAGATACAGGCGCGTCAGGGGATTCGAATGGCGATGATGATTCAAATGGTAGTGTACAGATGTACGCTCGTTCGAAATCAGGTCACTATTATCATTATATTATTTTTCGCTGAATTTAATTCAACTGTAACATTAAAATAGATATTGCAGTACAGAGATTATAACGAATTTTCTCCCTTACACAGAAATGGCAAAAGATGTGGATAACTCCTTGAACGGCCTGATGAAGTCAATGAACAGCTTGAGCAAACGTCAAGGCAAGAGGAATAAAAACATGCTAGGTTTTCTCGCTAATGATCTTCTGTTAGTATCGATGCTCATGCAAACCATCGGTTTCGTTTCCTCGTTATTCTGTTCCGATTATGTTGCGAACGAAGAAATTAGCGAGTCACTTGAGGCATGGTCTGTAGACGAATCAGGGAACTTTACTAATCTAACATAATTTATCGAGTCTGTTGCATACTAACAAAATAATCTGATAGAATTAAGAGAATAAATAGAATTTAATTGCGATAAGAGATGTAGAAATCCTTGAAAATAAATAATAGTGTTGTACGTAGAATTCCTTTAATTACATTGTACTGAAGCGCAGTGAAATAAAAATTGTTTTTAACTCAATCAATTGATTGGATTTTAATTGCTGTCCTTGTCCTTATTTACCTCCTATTTTCAAAAACTAAATCGTCATCGCTGATAAGATATATTAATAAATTATATTTCGTTCATGTCCTTTTTAAAAACATTTTTAAAAACCATGCAACAATATTTTTATTTATCGAAGCCCAGGATGAGGAATAAGAGTTAATTTTATTGGAGACCTGACACGTACGTGTGTCAATTTTTAAATAAAAAATGTTATTATTGATAGTGTTTAGTAAAATTTTTATCGTGTAAAACAACGTATAATTCGTGAAGATACGTTAGGATAGCATGGCATCGTAAATCAGTGTGGTAACGTGACTTATTTTTAAGTACTTGACTTATCTAGTACGCGCTCTTACAGATAATGGCAACAATAATTTTCCAGTTTTTTCTTTTTTATATTTACTAAATGTATCACCGCGCGATATATACTGTTCCCGAAGATGCAAAGCGTTCTGTTTTTCACGCAGATTTATTAAAGACACCGGTTCCGGTCGCTCGCAGAAATGCTCGCGAAATCCATCGTAATACGTGAGTCTCGTATTCCTAGATTTACAATTCCCGAATTTATGAATTAATAAAATGTCGTACCCGCAGATATTATCATCGCGATAAATGTAGCGGGCGTCTTTTGCAAAGCGGTGCCTAAAATATATGGAGGTCACCCAGTTAAAATAAGAGATGCACCATTCGTGGTCAGTAAAATAAGGTTTAAGCAGTTTTAACGTATGATATTCTTCATGTAATTGTGTCAATTACAGGTTCAAGTTTACAACAGTTTTGGATTTATTTGTGGTGGTACGATTCTATCCGCAAGATTCGGTATCACTGCTCTTCATTGTCTGTAAGTTATACATATTGTGGACTTATTTCTAATTATTTATTGATAACACTCCATGTAGTATTTTACTCCTTTTTAATTTTAATGCATAACATTCGTGTAGTTATACTTACAATAATTAATGCTACAAGTTCATATATTGTATAAAAATTGTATGAATATTTAGTTATTCAGTGAAGGGCGTCAAGTACCACGTAAGGGCTGGGACAGATCGACGAGGAAGGGGAGGATCGACACATCGCATTAAAAGAGTATACGTGTATAATGACACTAGCCGTTATCCGAGCGTTAAGGTACCGCGTCATGACGTAGCACTGATCGAAGTAAGTCCACCTTTTCGATTTTCGAAGACGATTCAACCGGCTAAATTGCCCGAAGAGTTCAGCGATCCACCCGATACGCTGTACGTCTATGGCTGGGGTCAAACCGAAACGGTAACTTATATACATTATTAGTATACTTAATATCAGGACTTGGAAATTTTCATATAATTACGTTTCAATGTGTTTATTTGCAGGGACATCATCAGCATTTAAGGGTAGCAGAAGTTCCGTATGTACCGCTCAAGGACTGCAACGAAATAGAAGACTATATGCACCTAGAGTTGAAGGACAATCATCTCTGCTACGGAAGTCAAGGAAAGGATGCTTGCTACGGTGATTCTGGAGGACCATTATCAGACACTGATGGTACTCTTTATGGCATCGTTACATTTGGCCATGGATGTGGTAAAGTTCCAGGAGTATACGAGAAGGTTACTTTCTATCGACGTTGGATCAAAAGCATCACGAAGTTGTAGGACTGTAATTCACTGGCCTTTAACTCCTACCCTTGCCATTTAACTCGACGAAACTCGGGCCCAAGCGGTAGGAGCTAAACAGACCCAATGTTTGGCACAAGTTTTGGCCCTCTCGTCGCGAGTCTGACTCGCGATATTCATGCTTGGTCCAAAATCTTCGTCGCGAGTTAGACTCGCTAAAGTACGGGAAGTAGTTTCACGTAGAATGTATATGTAGCGATACCATGTTAAAACTTAACTGAATAAAAATAAGGCTCTTCTAAATATGTAAAGAGCATGAGTACTTATGATTGAACGCGACGGATATTCAATTAAAAGGGTCGCGTTTCATATCGATTCGGAAGAGTCGTTTCCAGGAAAGGGAAAAAGCCGTGTCAGAACCTGGCTCGTTCAGGTTCGATGCACGCAGGAAGTTCATTACGCACGTTCTGCGCAAGATCCTATCCTGTACACGGGCACTCGGCGCACGTACCGTGTATGTATGTACTTAGGGCTGAATGAAGTTCTGTACAGGGCCCTCGAGTAATACGTAATTAGAAACTATTGTGCCCGACGTTTCGTATTATCGGCATGCACGGGAGGATGGTACTCCTTTGTCTGCACCATCGCTCGATGAATTGAGGTCGAAATTATTTCTGCTTACCAAACGAGTATCCTCCAATGATAGGATTTAACGTGATCAACGTTAATCCGGCTATTACACAAAGATGAGCTGCTTGTAAAAAATCTGAGAAACGATTCGAGTGTTTACAACGAAATGATTTGCACGCTCACACTTTGTGATGCAATCGTTTCGACAAAGCTCCTCAGGAATTTTTAATCATTACAGGTTTCCTCCGAGTGAATCGGAAATTGTTGCCTATTCAACGAAGGTAGGTGAAATGAAATGTCCCAGTGTACAATTTCAGCTATCGTTGTGGGCGGCGTACGCACGCAAGCGTTACGGCACGCTGTCATTTACCGGGATGACTCACCTACGCGCAGGTTGTTTCCCTGCATAAACAACGGATACCGGGCTTTTCCAGCGCGCTGTTCTGAGGGTCTTTAAACTCCCTTGCCACGTGCACGGTCTCTTAAAACCGTGAGAAGCGCGTTATCATAAGGTACATCCGTCGAAGCGTTTATCTATTCGCTATAGACAGGCCGACAGTAGCTCGTTAGACAATGCCGGAACGGCTGAACGTTTTATTCAATTGTGGAATGTAAATAGAAAATGGTTTTGTTAATTGAATTACTTACGCCAATCACGGGTGACTGCGTCGGAAAGGTGCAACGCACCGTGCATGAATTTCGTACACATTAACGCGGGTGTAACAAGGATAACGATAGACACCCTATCGATCCGAGTTACCATGATTCATTCATACAATTCCATAAACATAGGGTCATAACTAGACTGCGAATGTTCAGGTTTCTTTTTTTTATACATTAAATGTTCTTTGCAA
>SHCU01000219.1:0-15046 GCA_004307685.1 Ceratina australensis | reverse complement strand
TCTACGACTCGCTCTGTGTATTGATGAGACAGATTCTATTGACGAGGATGCTGTGAAATTATTTTAGGCGACGAGCCCGACGAGACGTACTGCGGCCGGTGCAACCTGCGGTACAGCGCGAAGGACGCAATCGACGTCCCGACGTCTATGTTCGCCGCGAAACCGCGTCGACCCCGAGACGTGAAGTCGCCGACGATCTACGAGGTCCCGGAACAAGCGCAGGATAAAATCTTGTACGACTACTCGCGAACCTCGCCGAGATACCAGAGGAAATCTGCGGAACTGTTCTCGGAGAGAGCCAAACGCTCGTTGCACACGTCTCACGGCACTGCGCGAATACAATCTCGATACGTCGAGTAACATGATTTCCATAAGGAAAACATCGAGGAGCGTACGGAAGGATCAGATTTGAAAAAATTAGATCGAATACCGTAAAATAATTTTTTTGGACGTTTCTCGTGACATTTCAGGATCGAAAATCTTTTCCTGTTTCCTGGCGACTCTGACGAGTATTTTCATATAAAAACTTCGTCCCTGTATCTCTATTTAAGGATGTGTATGTCGAAAAAAAAAAAAAAAAATGGTAGAAACGAGTACTCTTCGTTGTAAATTAATTTCTGAGAGACTTTGATTCGTAAGGGCGTACATCGTAGCGAAAGAATATAAAGGAATCTTCTCGATCGTTTCCCTCCTACTGGTTGTGTAATATATATTTTTGTAACTGTCCTCGGGTCTCGTAGATGGTAAACACGTGTTGTCTGAGGCTAGTAGCGCGAGTATGTACATAACGCGATTAGGTGAATCGATTAGAAGTTTGAACGTGTCGCTAATACCCTGCTTTCCGTCTTCGGTGTTCGGCGATCTCCAGAATGATAAGTCCCCCGGCACGAAATCGATTGTACATACGCGATGCACCGTAATGCTAACGATTCTGTGTAATAAACCTTCGAATCTGTACACTGTGCCCTATATACTTCACCTGTTCTTCCTAATATAATATATTTCCTAACACTCAAGTTACATCTTAGGAATTAATATTGAGACGAGATTCGGTAAGGCGGTAGGATCTCAAAGAAAATTTTATCGAAGGTAATATTCAAGAAGAAAGGTAGAGAGCTTGAGAAAAAAAATTTAATTCCAAACATTTCTCAATCGATAACCTGATCGAATAAGCGAATCCGCGCTGACCCGGGCTCGGCATCGTTTTTTTTCCGTGCCGTGCGATTGGTACTAATTAATTTACGGGCACGTCTTACGGTTTCCCAGGACTTTATTCGAAGCGGGGCGCAGCTTTTTGTCAGGCCACAAAGAGGCGGGCCGCTCCCGCCGGCGCTTTTGTTTAAATATTAATAACGCCGTGAAACTCTGTCGCTCTCCTCTGGCCGCGCTTTGTTCAATTAAACTTAATATCTTTATTATATCAGACCGTCGAAAGCGGATATTATTTATTGCGGTAGAACTCGGGGAATCGGGCGAGGTAACTCGTCCCTTGAAAAGAACTTCACCTTCGCCGCGTGCAAAAACGTTGCCAGAAATTACTCGGGAATTATCAGACGGATAACTTCGCGAGTTCACTAATTGAACTTTTTACGACTATTCGGTTGTTCTCGGCTGATTTTTTTTTTTTTATCGGCGATTCGAGTGTCAACGGGAACCGGGAAGAAATAGTGGGTAATCGTCGCGCGTCCATCGAACGGTGTAATTCTATCGCGGAAAAATCTGACGCGTATGACGTCGGTAACTAATATTCGCTCGTTACGCGCGCCCCTTTTGTCGCGGTGATAAATTAGCCGTCGACCCATGTCAAAGGTGCACAAAGAAAGCAAACCTTTGATGGAGAATCATGAGGACTTCGCTATCGCGCGGAACCATCGGCGGATATCGATCGGAAACAAGCGGGTGCTACACTGTCTAATTTGTTTGTTAAATCTCCTGTGCTCGCCTCCATTAGACAGTAAGCGCATTAATAGACTCGGGATTGGTTTCATTACCGTTAACGAAACATCGTTGAACGAATCGTTTAACAGGAATACTAGTTACGATTATTTTTATCAAAGTTAATTGAGTGAAGTCACCGACAACAGATCAGAAATGTATTAATTAGCTTTTGTCTTTAACCGTTTGAGTCCCAAGCAGCTGTTTATGTTTCATTAAAATCACTCATTTGAGAATACAGTTTAGATTTTGATGAATTACATATCACGTAAGTCCTCTCGCATAGATTAACTGCGTACGCATTTATAATTTCATTTTTTATGTATAGAATACGTCTTGCTATTAACTGAAATGAAATAAATAATAAACTATGCAAAAAAAGCGGAGAATCTTTGAAGCGCTATAGCGCTTTCTGGGTTTTTTCAATAGTGTTTTAAAAAAAACCTCCGGTACTCAAACGGTTAAAATGAAACGTTATACCAGCGAGATGTCATTAATCGACGAGTTAACTTGCCAGTTAACAAGTCTAACGGTATCCGGCGGTGAGCGAGCTTATTCCGTGGGAAGAAATCACGACGCGGCAGAAATTCGCCGCGAGAAACTGCGGAGAAATACAGCGAGAGGGAGAGAGGAAAAGAGCCAGGCGAGAGGTGATAAGCCTCGATATCACGAGCTACACAGCCCCTGCGCGCGAGATGTAAGCTCCGCCCTATCCCTGGGGTTACAGCGCGGCACTTCCAAGAACCCCCTGGAACGCTCCCACCCCAGGCGTAGGAGGATAACCCAACCCCCGGTGTGTTCCATCGTCGTTGGCATCCGCGGCATTCCAATTAGCTCGCGAATCAAAAGAGCCCCACTGCCTTTGTGGGGTCTCACCCCCCCCCTACCCCCCGAGCCACCCTGGCTAACTGTCTCCTTCCCTCTTCCGTGTCCTCTCTTTCCGCCGACATCGTACCCTCTTACTCCTTCCCGTTAACGTCCCTTTCTTTATCCCGCTTTTCGACTGGTTCCCGGTTCCGTTGTCTGTCTTCCTTTACCCCACGGTGTATATAAATACGGGGGTTGATCTCCTTCCTTTGCCGGTTTTTATTTTACGATACGAGTTTCTTTTGTCTTTTTCCATTGGAATTTTTTTTTCCAGCTCGTTTGACTTTCGGCAGGTGGAACAACGAAATGTACGATGCGTCAATAATGATCGATGCGTTCGATCGTCTCGAGCTTGAAAGATGTCGGGAAACGGATAAATGTATTTTTTACGACGTTTCACGTAATTACGATTTCAAACGAAAATCGGAATCGGTGCTCGAATGAAACTGAATTGAACTTGATAAGATTACAAATATTCGGGCGGGATTGATTAGTACTCGTGGGTTGATATGAAAAAGGGATTTAATAACGCGTGTCCCGGGCCCGGTTTTGACATAATTTCGCGTTACGTCGGTCTCGTCACCGGCACGGTTTCCAATCCGCACGGTCGAGTACACTTCTGGCAATTAGCGAAAAAATGTCATGTAATAATTTCGCATGCTCGATGGAACAGGGCAGAATTCTGGCCGCTCGAACGCTGGGTATCCTTAACGGGCGGGGATTTTAATCTCGAATCATCTCGTCCTGCTGGTCCCTAAAAAAGCAACGGCCAGAGGGTAGAGAGAGATAAGGAAAAAAGAGCAAAAAATATCGTACGGATTTATGGAAATCGGACGGTGCGTCTGTGCCCGGGGCGGCACACGAACACGAAACACCGGGGCGATTTTAATATCCGCGAATGATAAACAAAGTGGTATCTAACGAAGTGGATAGAGGCGCGCCGCGCTGTAATAAAATTTGTGTTGCCGCTTCGTCGCGGCCGGAAACGTCACGAGCGGTTTCCTCCGATTTCAATTAGCCCTGGCGACCCTGGCTCGTCTCCTATGTCTGTGTGTACGTGCACGCGTCTACGGATGAATCTCTCGTTTCCAGAAGGGAAACGAGTTGGTTCGGAGAAACTATTTTTTTCGATCCCCGTTTATTCTTTGACTTGGCAAACGCAATAGGGATTTTAAAACGATTCACAAATCATATATCATCTCATCATCTTATCATCTCAATCATATAATCATGTATCATATATGACGAATTGAGATCTTGTAGAAACGCAAGCAGAAGAAGGTATATTTGAAACTATTCAGTATATTTTTGTGAATAGGAATTTACTAATCTTGAATCGGAATATTAATAAAGGTCTGTAAATCCTGTACGATGTCACTTCAGATAGAATCCCCTAACACAATATCTCGTGTATTAAGAATTTTTGAAAGGGCAAAGGGAATAATTGCAGCGATGCGTAGGAGGCTGCGATCGCGGAATACGTCGGCACGATCAAAGAACATTCCACCGTGCGGAACACGCTGGCGAACCGCGTTAGATTCATATCGAACCATGACTGAATCTATAACCGACATAAGCAAACGGCCACACGTAATCCCTTTATTGCGGCTCGTACATTCTTACGTCGTAATTCAAAGACATCAATTAAAACGTTTGATCATCGCGAAACGTGAGAACGCTAATTGAATTCGTCGGAACGCCGAAAAGTACAATAATGAAACAGAAGAGGATGCATCGCGTACAATCCGCGGGGCATAAGAATATTGCGGCGTGTTCAATGGGTGGGAAAGAAGCGGCGGTGGTCCAATTAACGTTCTAGATGCGATAACAAGTGGTGCCGGTTTAATTTATCGTACGACGAAGCGACAAATTGCAATATTCTTCCGAGATTCGTTGTCCCGCGTCACTGAACAGCATGACCGATGCTCCCGTTATTAAGGGGCGAGAAGCATACAAATATTTTCGCTACGATTAGTCGTCGTCGTCGCCGCCGCTTCAACTCTCTGCACCTGCATCTGTGAAACCATCATACATCATAACTTCGATCACGGGTGCCGGCCACGAGGAGCTTCAATAACGGTGCAATCTCATTCAGACTCACGAATAGCGGTAGCTGCGAACGAGCCACTCCGCGGAATAATACAGGTATTAATAGTTCAAGTCGATGTTTAAAATGATCAAAAAATATAATTGACTTTCATGAATTCTTTAAATATCTGTAACTAGTTTTTTTCATGTATTTTCAGTGTTTCACCGTGAAAGAAATTTTAATCGTACAATTTCGGTTTGCGATAACTGAAGAGGAATGATTCTAGGTATTACTGTCGGTTTATAGCTGTCGCTAATCGTGACCACGAATATACATGTCGTAAAAAGCATAACCGCTTTTGTCGAGGGATGCACGCAGTGGGGTTGCGTACGGCTCGCATTCATAACATCAGACGGGGTAATAAAAGTCACCACTCTCTCCCTTCCACCCCTGTTGTTTGCCTGGAGAACTGGAGGGATCGCGGAGACACGTAGGTGAATCAAAAAGCAGACAAGGGAGCAACGACGCGCACCGACGTTATTGTGTAACGTTCTCCATACACGCATTTTCCTCGCAAGCTCGTGCCTGCTTTCCATATTAAATACATCTACTCAAAGAATTTTACATAATAATAAGACTGAGTGTAATGGTAGTAAGCATTTAATTAAATCAAAGGAAAATATTCGGAATATTCGTTAGTTACTTGCAAGCTGAAGATTTTTCCGCGACATAAAACGTTCGTAGTTTCAGTTATTCACGAGTGATGTCCGTCACTTAATAGGATTACTCGATATTTCCTTTGATTAAATACAATTACTCATTATTGCAGCCTAACTTATAATTAACCCGAATGTATCTGAAAAGTAGTCACTCTAGATTAAAAGTTCAAATCCGATTTTAGGCTTAACCCTTCCGCTTTGTGACGAAAGGTTTATACATAGATAAAGGTACCGTCGGTTCAAAGGGTTACTTAATTAACGCGCGGATCATTATTGGGTATTAAAACGAAATACATTGTAGCCGCCTGAAAACGAACCCTACACTTCCTATTCCGAATGAAAATAGCCGCGTTTTATTGTAGAAAATTCAGGATTCATCTTAATAATTGCTCTCGTATCTTATAATTCTATTCGAAAGCTTTACGAGGTAACCGACGAATTTGCATGGGAAGTCGTTCGACAGGGAAACTGCGTATCACGAAATATTCGCGAGGCAACGATACCGCGCAATATACAGCCTCCACAAATTCGTTACGACCGGGTATAAAAGGGAAAACGCACAGAGGCGAGGGGACGGGGCATGGAAAAGTTGTCCGGGCGATTTCGTAAAAATAATATTCTCCGTCCCCTCCTGAACGGAATGCAGTCACATGACGGGGTAAACGGTGTATCGTCGGTCGCTAATCCGTCTAATCTGTCCCCGAAATGAAATAGTTGCGATTCTTTCGACGACGCGTGGACCACCCTCGCGACGAATTTAAGTGGCTGCCGGCACTTGACCCCCGGGCGCCGATGCAAGGGGGGACGATGATCGGAGCAAGTAGTTTACAGCGAAGGGGATCCTGTTCAGGGGACAAACTGACTGCCGGTGATACGATCGTGTCTTCCCTTTAATCGGCCACGGCAACGTGCCGGCTGACCTTTGATCCGGCACCCTGCCACGCGCAAGAAACGTTTAATGAATCCACGCGAAATTCCTGTTCCTTTTGCCACGGTACTTAACGCGCTCACCACTCGACGGATGGAATTTCGATCCAGGCTCGTAAAACATTTTATATCAATTTCAAATACTTATTGCTATACGTACTTGTTAATTATGAACAAATAATTCATGCTAAATGTTACTCCGCCGTGTATTTTATTACACTGCTGAACACGTTTAATTGTTATTCTTAAGAAATTCTTTGTTATCTATTTTTCTCCCTTCTATTATAACATTATATATTGGAAGTAAATATTAGACCGAGTGGTAATTGATTTGAATGCCGCGGGCGCTTCAAAAGAAACCACCCTGCGCCATATTGGATTTTACCCGCGATTTGGAATTAGGACGGCGTCAAGTTCGTTCGGTGCAGTGCGTTGTTTATTGTATCATTTAGCGTTTAAAACCGGTAGATATTGTTAAAAAGTGTCGAGATATAGAATATTTGTACATTCTAGATGCCCAGTAACATGAAAGATCTTGTAGCATTTAATTTGTCGAGTTAGTTGGTATAAATAAGTGAAACGCGAATAGTCCGAATGCCCTTGGCAGCGATAGTATTTTTCAATGCAAATTTTACGTTTGAAGAAGTGACGCGGAGCCTTTTCTACGCTTTGTAAATGCAGTGGAAACCCAAACAGAGGTAATTAACGTCAATTCATTACTTTTTCATCTGATTTTTGAACTTTCGTATATACGTAAATGGTCAACGTACGTAGTTGTGTTTGTGTGGTATCATTTAAACATTAATTTTTCACTAGAAGGTTATGGTTTAAAAGTCTTTTACATTTGTTAGAAAAGCATTTAATGTTGTAAAAAGTACATTTGTTACATTGTTGAAATTTGCTGAATAGTAAGCTTAGTGCATTCTTTGAACATACACTGACTGAGTATAGAAAGAACAGAGAAACTTTTAATAATTATCCATAGGAGACACATACATTTTTTACTGCAAATGCAACAGATCTGTTTTCTTTTGTAAAAAATTAATACGTTTTTTTAGTAAAGAAACCTAGTATTAAAGGTTTCTGTTGGGTTGAGACAATATGTATAATTCCATGTTTAATTGAAAATCACAGCTTCCTTAATGACTAAATATATAAATAGACATTTAGCTTCTATGTACTAGGCAGTATGTTATGCATCATGATACAAAATATAAAATCAATTGTTATTAATTGCAATTACTAACTACTATAATATATTAAATGTTGTATCATAGACAATTGAAAATAATAATTGTCTATGATTAACTGTTAGAGAGGCAGTTACATAGAAAATTAATATTATTATCATTATTGTTACTTTAGTATTGACATCCTTGCAGCTACTGCTAAAATAAGAGTAGCAAGCATAGCATATAGAAAATTAAAGTTCAATTTGAATCTGTCTCACAGAAAATATTACTCGATAAGAAAGAATATTTATCTTTTATAATTATTGAATAGTCAATTGTATAAAACAATACGTTTCTTTTTTACTAGAAGACTAGTCAAATGCTATAATCTCGTAGTCTTAAACTGTCTAAGGCAGACGCTGCACGTAACAGCAAGTCAAGAATTTAGCATTATAAAAAGATCGATAGATATAAATATATACTTTAATGCTGTGAATAGCATATGCTACTAATATAATAGTAACACTAAATACTTGCATCAGTGATCTTTGGTAACTGTTATTCAGTCATTTTACCAACGTGGTGATGCCGTTGGAATATTTTGTTGGCTTCCTAATGGAGGTCCACTGCAAAGTCAAGAAACATTTTTAGATTCAGTTATTATTTAGCTTGAATTACTTTAAATTACCTCCAAGCAATGAGAGGGCTCAGCCTTTCTGTTAATCTTTGGTAGTTCCTTTCCAATTCCCGTTGATAATCTCGTTGGTCCGGTCCAATTAAGTTCTTGTTCCTCCTCAAGGCGTCTAGACATTTCTTTGAGAAATCTTTGAAACACAGGCGAAGTTTGTGCTGTAATCTGGTAGGCTGAGCATTTTGCTCTCTCAATCCAGAGAGGAATACGACTGCAACTTCTGCAGGGCCTTGATTAACCGTTGTTCCAATGCAACCCTGGAGGACCATTTGCAGCATTTTTGCATCGGGTGGCTCTTGGGCAGTTGCTGCTGCAACCTGAAATAGATTTCAATAAATGAAACAGGGTATTAAATTAAATTTTTGTATTTTATGTATACATACCTCTGCGGTTTTCTTCTGAATGTCTTCTATTGCAACTTCGATTGGGCTCAGGACTATCTGCTTCCTAGCAACCACTCGAATTCTTGTTTTAAGATAAGGGAAGTGCGTTGCTACTGTCAGTATAGTTTTGCGTTTACACTGCTCCCTCAGTTCTCCATGAGCCTTTCCACCAGGTGTAAACGGTGTTGCGTACACAAATCGCTCTACGTTAGATATAAAAATAGATTAGAAATAAAGTTTTAAGATTTAAAATTAATTTCCTATGATCTACTTACTAATATTGAAATTTCGATGGAAAATAGTTGGTCTATGCCTGAGCTCGTGTGGCTCAAAGTATGGTTCTACATAAGTAATCTGAACGTACGCTTTATCCGGCTCTAATTTGCTAGGATCCACAGGATTCGAATCCTTGATTATGACAATGTTATCCGCGCCGAATCGCTCTGCATAGAAATTCTCAAGCCTCGAAAAGATCTCTGGCAATTTAGTCAAAGTCGGTTCTTTGTAAACGAACTCCTCGCCAGCGAGATCACCGAAACGACTTCCATAAAATCCAACTCTGAAATATGTGCCGAACACTCGTTTTCCTGCTAGCTGTTCCACTCTTGTATATGCTTCATGAAGTTTCCCATGAATATTAGCCAGTTTCTTGTAATCATGTGCAGCTTCTGCAATGGGTAGTAGAACTCTGTAGACGTCAGGTATTGCTTCGTACATGCCAGCTGCATGGAAAGAGCTGGCAGCATGCTCTAATAGACCAGCTAAACCGCTTTCCGAAAAATCTGGTCCTAGACAGAGGCCTTCCTCTCTTCTTGCTAGTACGTCGTCACCCACTGCACTCTCTTCTAAAGCATTTGGACTAACAGGGGCTAAAGCAACAGCTCCTACAGGCCGCCCTCCACCTCCAGGCTCCAGGAGGTGCAAGTATTCTGCTACTAAAGCCGCGCTATGAACCAAACACATAGCTGCTTCCGTATGATTTTTTCTCTCCATGTGTTGCTGAGCCATGTTTGCCAGCCACGTGAGCCTAAGGTCCGGGGAACCTTGATATCCTTTAGCTATTCTATACATAAGATCTAAAAGCATTTCTGGGTCCTCTTGAAATTCTTTCATCTTGACAGTATCAGACAGTATCATGTGCAGATTGAACAATAGATCCTTTACTTGTTCCGGGAAACTCGTGTCTGCCAGTTCAGTATCTCTTTCAGCGTAGACAAGTACAGTCTTTAGTGCTCTTCTAAGTGCTCCCTCGCTGGGAGCTCTTCCTCTTCCAACAAGAGCGGACAAAGATGTCGTGACTTGCATTTTAACTCTTGCAAAGTTATTGCCAATTTCGAAGTTCTGTCTCATCAGTAAATAAAGACTGGCAGCAGCATGACTGCGAACGGCGCTCAAGGGAGAACTGCATCTGGTTAGAAGAGTTAAGCACAGATCACCGCATCTTTCACTTTCTTCGTCGAAGAGTGCACTGTGATACTTGAAGACCAAAGCTCGTTGAGTGTTGAACATGTGCTGCAGCACGGATGTGCTCTGATTTCTGGCTAACGCTCTCAAAAGAACTTTCAATACTGCCCCCACAACCGCACCTCCGCCTCCATCGGCTTGAACCACAGTTTCTAAAGCATCAAGGACTACCAGTGAGGCTTCAGCTGCTAAGGCACCTTCTATATGAGCATCTTGTTCCACGGCTCTCGCCTCCGATTGTTCGCAGGATCTATAAGGCATTTGGTCTTTGCGCCAACGTAGTTTATCTCCGCTCATTCTCTCCTTTCTTCGTAACATCATCTCGCTTCTGGCACTTCCTTGACCGAGAATCACGTCTTCTAATCTAGATCTGATATCACTAGTAGCTGCAGCTTGCGGTGGCAATCTCTTCAACGCTTTCTTACCCTTGTATTCAAAAGCAGCGGTAGCAATGTTAAGAACTTGAAGAAGGCACAGAATACGCCTTGAGCTGAGCTCCGCGCACCACTGAGCCAGAGCAGACTGCTCCAATCCTTTCAATACCCAGAGAACGCACATCAAAAGGTGTCTTGTAGCTTCAGAACTCAAAGAAACCCTGCACTGAGCCCCTGCCGTTTCCGCAGAAACGCCACCAGCTATGGCAAGTGCTACAGATTGTGTAATGGATCCAGACTCATCGGGATACACACTCTTATCCTTTGAATCCCAATGGTAGAGCTGTGGCAGTGCGTCCATTATTATATTCAAAAGTGGCAGATACAGTGCAGCGACTCTGGCTTTTGCAGAAGGGTCTGAGTATCTCGAATCTACGTCATGGCACGCCATCAAGTGCCGGATGCTACCGATGGCTTTATTTTGAAGCATAGGATTCGGTATTTCCAACGTGTTTGATAAATCCGATAAAACGATGCCCACTAAGAAATGCTGTTGTCGAAATTCTTGACTGAGCTCGGAGAATCTAGCCCGATCTCCGGGCACCAAAGTAGATATCAGGCTTCCTGAGCTTCCCGTAGATGGACTGGGTGAAGCTGGCGCTGATCCTGAGGTGTATCCGGTACCAAATGGCAAATTGAGTGCCACGTAATGTTCGTGCGAGCACACTGTTCGGACAAGATCCAATTTCAATGCGTAAAGCGCGGCTGAGTCAGGAATATGCATCGATGCGTCGGACAGGGAGCAACAGGCAGCACGAATTAGTGATAAGACAAATCCTCTGTCCATTACTGATAGTAAATCAGAAAGGAAGTTGCCTAGGCTAGATATCAAATTGTTAGGCACTCTGGTCTCCTTGCCACAACGCGAGATCACTTCCGAAGTCAGCGCAGCCGTAAGCGTGGCAACGTCGTCACAAAATTGTGGCGAGAATCGAGATTTCCTTGGAGTTTCCAACATCCCCATCTCTGCTAACGTTACAACCATTGAGCGATAGATCAATTCCAAAAAGAACCATGAATAGGTCACAGCTAGTTCCCTCGCCTGTCCCGTAGAAACGACCCAGTGTAAAGCTAACTCCTCGTGCAGAAGTCTTCTGGTGGGTTGACTGTTTATGGACGGCGATTCCTGCCGCATTGAGGCTGTTCGATCCAGTCCTCTGGAATGAATCTCCATTTCAAGATCCTCCAGCGGTAAATCAGGGTTGCTCTGGGCTCGAACAATGCCAGGTGCTTGAGTCATCCGCGGTAAAGAACACTGATAAGCGACGTACGTCGCCAGAAGAGCGTGTCTTCCGTGAGCATCCAATTGACCATCAGGAAGATTGGTGATATTTCGGACTAAAAGACCTATAGCCTCGAACACGGTGGCTGCTATGTTTAGTGGCTGAGAAGGCAGCGTTGGGGGCCGTACTAATAGCGATATTAATTGATCCAGTAATTGAGGTAGTGACCGTACAAGAGCTGAATGCGACGCTCTTGCCAATTCCAGCAGGGCTGATTTCAATTCCGACTCCATTCCCGCTTCTCCGATGCGAGGAGGCACCTGGCCCGTTTCCAGGAATCCACATAGCGATAGGAACCTATCAATGTATTTGTCTTGAGGATGTACGCTTGATACAGGCTCTAAAATCACAGTAAATACTCCTCTGTGGGCATCCACCCATCTCGTTCCTGGTAAGAGAACGTCAGGTGCGATGTACGAATAATTCGCCGGTGGTGGATCCAGCATTGCGGGTAAACTAAATTCACCCGATTGCAAGTGACCGTCTCTTAAAAGCGGTAGCCATGTATACGCTACAGCAGTCTCGACGTTAGGTTGCTCTGCTTTCTTCTGACAACTGATATGATAGAACGTGAATAATAAATGATGCTTCGCGCTTAAATCAGCTGGAAGTCGAATCTTCACTTCGTCATAGAAATTTGGATTTTTATTGTGATAGGAAACCGAAGTGAAACATTCGTGGGTCATTTCCGGGCAGGATGACCTGCCGAAGATTGCTGTAAGGGCATCGGATTCTTGTTCACCGCCCATCAGCTGAATTCTCACCGCGATATTACGCGCAGAGCCTGTTCTAGAGCTGAAATTTGCTTCCTGTAATAAGAAAAAATAAATATCTCCTTTGTTGCTAGTAAAGATTGGAAAGAAACAGAATATTGACGACTTACCTTCGGATATATGTAGAGAAGGTTTCGGTAAGCTAAATCTGGCGAAATAACTTCGCTTGGAAACTCGAGAATTTCTTTAACTGGCCGACTCTTCTCGTCCGGATATGGCACTAGTCTTCTGAGATCAGGATCCAAGCATCTAGGCAATTCTTCAGGTCTTGGACTGAGGTCCAGTTTTAATATTCCCGGTAGACATTTAAGTCGTTTCAAATTAGAACCAGGTCTTCGCAGTTCGACTAATAGTTTGTACAAGTCTTCATCCCTAAGTCGTTCACTTTCTTGCTTGAAGAAACTTGAAACTGTCAGCGTGATTGGTCTGAAACATAATGTGAATACGATTTATACAGATGTATTTTAGAAATATTGAATGGCTTACCTAAATGTATCCAAGCAATTAGCAAAATCGTCTGGCGACCAGCTACGCCTTTTATCCGAGCTTCTTCTTTCTAATGAACCTCTTCTGGCTGGTGGTTCCACTTTTTTACGCCATTGTTCCAATCCACCCGATTTTCTGTCCAAGGAACCAGCACTTCCTGTACTATCAGTGTCTCCTCCACCTCCAATCACACCAGAAAGGTGAATGGCAGTCCATGCAAGCGGCATTCTGTATCGTCCCAAACGTTCGCAGGCAGCTGCAGCGGCTGCTCTGACCTGTTTATAAATTTATTCGTTTGGTTACTTTGTTAGATACATAATTTTCACTATTTAATGCAATTACTTTTTCTTTATTCTTGTCCTCCCGTAAATACGGTTCGGCACATTCCGAGATATCACCCTGCAACACTTTTTCCAGCCTGACAACTAAAAATAAGTCTGGGCTCGGTTTACTAACACTCATCACACAGCTTCTTGCCAAAGTGCTGGCATCGCTATAAGCGATATGACCACCAAGCATTCTTTTCAATCCCTCCGAATTCATATCTACGTAAAAGTTTTCGGATACCTGTAATAACGAATTTAGAAGAAATTGTTACTACTAATCTAGTTGGATTGAAAAGTTTTTAAATACCTTTTTCTTTTCCTTCGCATCGTACAATGCTAGACTCGCAAAAATTGGCTCGACTTCCAATTCCAATTTTAATTGAAGACATTTTACGAGTATTTTATGCGAAAAAGGTTCTGTTGGTTCTGGTGCGATACTAATCTCTTGCCATTCGTCATCCGGAGAAGTTGGAGGCGAATAAAGTGGAAACAGCGCCTCCTAGAATAATACCAGTTAATATCTAGTGTATAAACCTCATTCACTTTGTTTTGCACTTACTTGACGATCTTCTGAACGTTTTTGTTCATTCATCTGATCAATAGTTTCTGGACAAACCCTGTCTAACAGAGTTGGAAGCAGAGGATCATGTTGTGAATGTCTCAGATCCAAGCTTGCCCAGGATCCTCTTGGTGTATCACCACAATTAGATAAATCTTCCTCTTCATTGGGTGATCCAGAGCCATTTATATCCTCTTGATCAACCTGTCTCATATTTCTTTCATGTAGATTCTTTACCTTTAAAATACTCATTGTGTTGTTATGCGAATACCTCAAAATCTTGTCTCGGTGTATCTTGGAGCAGCCTGTCCCTTGCTATAGGAGATACTCTACGTTTGTACTTTCTATGTACTACTACCCAGTCAGAAGTAAAGCTTTCTATGCATCTTCTTACATAAGGAGATACTGAATCTCTGAAAAGTTAATCATAGTTCAGAAACGTTTCATTAGCAGTTGAAATAACAGAATGCTTACAAGGGCTCGAAAGGAACAATTGGTTCCTCTGTTCTGATCTTCCTTTTCACGACTTTTAATTCAACATCTCCAGGTGGGAAGTCTAATATCGACTTTAGCGGATCACGATCAAGGACTGATTGATGTTGAGCTAAGAACTCTTCGTAATCCAATGGCTCCAATACCTCGCACAGTGACATCTTAAAAGTAATTTATCAGTTGTGTTGGCACATAAATGATAGCACTGGATTATAATCAGAATGTATGGTGTACCGTAGAGGAGAAGCCTGAGAAAGAGCTACCACTCTTCGATAGGTCACGAGAATACGAAGTAGAGTTAGCAATCTGACGTCTAACATCAGCTGCATGCTGTTTACTCAGTTTCTGAGTAAAAGCTCTCTGTACAGATGACATTATAAATGTCGGGGTGAAGTACTCCTTTGATGAAATCCTAGACATTTTATTTGCATAGAAAAATCGCGATTAGATAAGGTGAAATCAACGTAAATACTGTGTGAAACGATTATCCAATTAATTTCAGTATT
>SHCU01000218.1:185592-195765 GCA_004307685.1 Ceratina australensis | reverse complement strand
GCATAGCCATAGGCCAACCGCCGTACTGATCGAGGATCTCTTGAATCGGTTGAACACCTCTCCTCTCAATCGCATCTGGCACAAAATTTGAAAAAATAAACAAGTATTATTCATTTAATTTTGAATTTTTATAGCTGTCTTACCTTCGTCCATGCAAGAACGGTACAGCTTTCTAGCCATTCGAACAGGTAGAATGTCATCGTGGCTGTCTTCTTCCTCGAGCATTTCTTTAAAAAGAGGATTGACTGCGTGAGCAACGACTCTTTACGGGTATACAAAATGAAATTAAAATTGCTTACCTTTGAGACGTCTGTTAGTGTTTTCCATGACGACCTGATCCTCGGACCATTCGACCTCATTTTCGGGTATGGGATTATACTTGTCCCACGAGCCGCACGCGTATTGATAGAAATCCTTACAGGGGTCCGCATCGACGTCTCTGTTTTTCAGAATCTTCTTCGCTGAATCAGAAATTGTCAAAATAAGAATTAACGCTCGATGTAATTCGGCGATTCATTTGTAAATGAGAGTTAAATAATAGTGCAAGCATCGGCGTACGTGCGCATTAAACGTTTCCTGGAAATAATTGAGACGGGAAGAAGAAAAAAAGAATGCCAGAAAAACAGCAATTAGTCCGCGTCTCCTGTGATGACGAATCACAGTGTACATCTCATTCGATTTCTCATTTTCTCTTTTCATTAGTATTTTACCGTTGTATCAGAGGTGCAGCCGCCTTATATAATGAAACTCATTTACAAGAAAATTATACTTATGTAAATTGTTACGTCACGCGATACCGATTTCGTGGCAATACGGCGTCTGGCAAACGTTCTGGTCCTCGCTGAAGTCCTCCGGCTCCGCGTTTCCCTCCGTCTCGTTCCTCGTGTTCACTATCCTCCAGACACGTGCGAACGGCGAGGGCATCGTCGTCGGTATCGCCGTAGCGATTGTTAAATGGCACCTATTAGAAAAAAATATCTCTCTGAACATTCATGAGGTATAATTGTACCGCGATGATCCGATTATTTTCATTTAATTATCCAACGTAACGAGTAATGAATTTTTATTAACGAATTATTAAGCAACAATTCTTTTTAAAACTCGTCTGTTCAGTCATGCTTGAATGATCAAGAAAAAAAAGGGTATAAAATTATAGAAAACAGTTGAGCTAATTACAGTGGAAATATCAGTTGACGTGCAATTTGTCATTTGAAGCATGTTATTTACTGATCGATTATTATATCTATAAGGAAAATTGAAGTTCTTATCAAAGCGTGTTGCGTAGATAAAGTTAGAAGTATTTGAAGGATTTGATCGATGGCACGAGTCACTGTCAAACGTTGATTAATCAGCTTCAAATACTTACAATAGCCAGGGGAGCTGCATGCTTGTCGAAGGAGCGATATCGTGGACTGGTGAGTCCCTCGCTGATCCGAGCTACATAAGTATCCAAAAGTCGCAGCCTGTTCCCCGCGGCCGCGCTACTACGCGCACTCTTTTTGAATTCAACGAAGCCAATCGGCAGAGCGCGAGGATAATGTATGAATCATGTTTCATGAAACAACACCTTGCATCGAGGAATAGAGGATCTCGATATCATTCATAATGAGAGCCGAGAGCGACGTGAGTTCGAATTTTCGCGCAAGGACTCTGAGGATCCACGTGACGCCCACGCTCTGCTGCATGTCTGTCGTTCGGTCATCTACTGACTGTAGGTATCGATAGATAAGGATTCGCAAATTTGATTTCTTACATGCCAATTACAGTTATTGCTATATTTTTAAAAAATGTGAGAATGAAAAGAAAATAATAATGTACTATATTCGAAGAAATTATTTACCTGTTACCTGTTGCACTCACCGAGGAGAGATTAGTGAAGAGTGCCAGCCTTATGAGACTTGAAAACTTGATTGTTTTACTCTCGCAATACGCTGCTCTACCCGTACATCTTACGTTCAATTCTTTCTACCTGACACTAGCCCAACGCAGGTCAAACCGACCACGGCCACAATCAGTAAGACGATTTTTATGAAAATAAAGTTTTTAGCATTGTATATTTATTTTCTCTTATATCTTATTATTATTTTGCTCTTATAATTTCAGCGTTCTGCACTTATCTGTTACCTACAGTGCTGAGAAAAGAACATCGGTATATCTGAACGTCGGTCGGTACATGCCGAAGCGGTCATGCTGTGGGATTTCAGAGATCTGTTTTACGATCCCGGTTCCTCTTAGATCCCTTTTGCCAGCCTCGCTGTAACATAGGGGCTAGCACTCTTTACTAATCTCTCCTCGGTGTCTCTCCTTGATGTTGCACTTTAACATTCGATGCTTCAGGATCGCGATATTACCAACGTCTAGTAGACACGAGAACCATTTCTCGGTCGTCAGTATAACAGGATGAATAACACTCGAGGAGCTGAAACATTTTACAAATTATTTGAACTACCATTACAATACCTTATCGGTTCAATTATATTAGTACTTACGGATTAATTATTTTCACATATCATTAAACCCGAAATACTATTAGAGATTTTAATTATCTCTAGAGAGCTTCTTAATTATTTCCACGGGTCATTCGCGATGGAATGCGTTGCGTTTCAACAGCAGGATCTTTTTGCCGTATCCGTGGTTTTCAAGGCGACGGTTGTATCGTAAAAGCAGCGAGGTGTGCGAAAGGTGATCAATAACCGTCAATATGCAGGACGACGTTTTAATAAGAGTGTAAGCCCGAGATCCCGGGCCCCGGTTTATGACTCCGCGACACAGGACGTCACTTCGTCGCTCTTACTGCCTGCTCTTTATTACCACTTGTCTCTGTCCCTCTCCCGTCTACCACCCTCGTCCTTCGCGCCCCATTCCGCCCACCGCCCGGGCTCGTTACTTCTTCGATTCTTCTTGTCTTCCTTACGCGCGAATTTATTATTTATAAAGGAGCTGCTCGCCTAGCCAACTTTCAACCTCGGTGCGAGGAACGTTCCCTCGCAATTTTTTTTCACGCGTTCATTCCACCTACTTTACGTCCTCGATCGCGCAGGTGTATCACCGCGAGGAGAACGGGGAGGAGGAGCTGTTCATTGAATTTTGTACACGCGTCGCGACACATGTACCCGGATGGACAGATGTAAAGAAAAGTAGCTTTTAACACGGATCGAAACGGATTTGAGGGAACGGTAAATTTGTCGAATACATTTCTCGTGATTAGATTAATGTAAAAGCATCGGATTATCTCTCAAGTGGCGACATATGTTCGACGTTTCCTGAAGCTCGAGTGGCCCGGTATATTGACGTTGAATTTTTATCGATAGACCCGCGCGGCTCGAGTAACTCGCGTAACGAGAGAACTTAAACCGGTAGAGTGCAACAACACGTTCTTGTAAACGCATGCATGCATTCGCCAGGAAGCCGAGCCAGGTCCTTACGATGCGCCCACCGCCAAGTAAACCCAAACTCCCGGCTTTCTGTTCCGGTAAACAACGTTTTAATCCTATCGAGATTGCTCGTTACACGCCGCGAGACGATACTCGTGCATCCAGCTGGCAGCCATCGCCGGAACACCTAATTTTCGCATAATCTGTCGCGATCTCCCAATCGAAATCGTTCCTAAACAAAAATGTTAGCGCATAAAAATTCCAACATCTATTTCTACTTATCAATCAGAATTTAGTCATTATTTTAACGCACGTGAAATTTTCAACTAGAAGTAAATGAAAAAATTGTCAAACGGTAGAGACGGTGAAGGGAATACGTACGGATGAATGAGGCGACGTGCACGCGTTTAATCGATAATCACCGGCAAGTGGTCTCGTACGAAAAGGGTGCGGAGGTTACATCTGCGAGGTATCATCAGCGGCGGCCCTACGAAACAGCGATCCATCATCTCTCGGCAGTCCAAATCCGAAATTGCTCGGCCGTTTCCTTGGGCTACGCGTGCGGCTATAATAGGGATTAAGGCCGGTGTAAATAAATTTCAAGTCGCGAGTAATCCTATCTCTTTAAGCTTTGCGGCGTTCGCGAAGTCCAAAGCCCCGGAGGAACGCGACCGATCGTGTGTCTACCCTTTCCTCTCGGTTCTCAAGAAAATTCTACAAACAAAAATCGACGAGTTATGCACGCGACATTTTTACAATTCTACTTGCTCGCGAATAGATTGCTCTCGTGCAAGTGCAGATTTCTGCGAATATAATTTGAGATAGAATATTTTTATAAATGATTGTTTTAGTTATTAAATATCCAATTTTCAAATTTTTTAAAAAAAAAGGACGGCGAGGAAGATGGAAAGGATTACGGTGCGTCAGGAGCGATGACTGAACGGCCGGTAATCGCCGTGGCCGCTCTAATATTTCGAATAGTTCGCATTTACAATGGGCTTTATTGGCGGGAAAACTGAGGGGGGTATTTTGAACGGCCGGGACATCCATCACCGGGGTGTCAACGTGATTGTCTTGCGTCGCGTTCACCGTGGAAAAGTATTGGCAACGGGAGAACGGACCGGTAACGCTCGCGAATCCAACTTTTTCCATTCTCACGTCGACGAGTGGGAAACCGAGCCGCGATACCGTTCGTCACTCGGTGAAATAATTTCCTGATCGCTCCCCCGATTTAACGAACGGAGGCAAACGTTTTGATACGGTTTTTGGACAGAATTATTTCGACCGTCGAGTGATACGGCTTGTGCTCCGCATTGTGTCGTATTTAAATGAGCCTTCTAATGCGTTTAGCTTGAATATCGCGGCGTAGCAGGGCGTCGTCGTCGTCGTCGTCCTACCCTTGGAAAGGCATTAGGCGTTTTGTTGAATCTGTGTATGGATTTCGTTTATAACGCGGAGATTATTCAAATTAACGCGAGAGAATCCGTGGTTTCTCGATCGGTTTCCCCCGTGTTCCCGTTCGACCCGAAGCGAGTGAATCGGGAGCGTCGTAACGAATAAAACTGATCGGCGTTGTCGTCAGCGCGCGGATTAAAGTCGACGAGAAATAAAAGCTGGTCGTTCGTTGGGAAAACAGTACGGGTGGTCGCGAGCGAGAGGGCGAGACGCAGATAGACAGAGAGAGAGCTGATAGGTACATACGCTCACGGGAGGCGTCGATGCATAATCGGAGCGCACCCTCCCGTGGCTATCCGTTTTATTTATCCGATAACACGCCATTATGGGCGAATCGCGGATGCGGCTGTGTCGGTAACGATTGGCTATTTATAATAACACGTGGCATATGGGTAATTAGTTGCGCGTAAGCCACGCTGAAAAACCGAACGGTGGCGTACGCGTCCAGAAAAATTACCGTCGTTTTTCATCCCGCCTCAAAATCCATTATTTTACCTCTTGATTTTTCTCCCCCTCGCCCCTGGCCACCCGGCGGCGGCGAGCGCATCCACCGCTGCGAGCGTGTCGCGTTGTATGTAAACCGCGAGCAATTAACGTTTTGTAAAATAGCCACAGTTTCGTTTCGTGACTGCCGATCGACTTTGACGCTCGTTTTGCCGCGACGCGCGCGTATCTCGCACGAACAAGTAATTACGTTAATTCGATCGATGTTCCCTTTTGCCGTGCGACGCGCGTATACGTACGTGCGCGCGCGGTAGAGGAGGAGGACGAGGAGACGTGACGGTAAATTCAAGGAGAACGGAAAGACGATCGCGGTCACCGGGCCGGAAAACACGTCCGGCAAAGAGAATCGAGGCGACAGACAAGGTGGCAATCGCATAGGAGCCGAGTGACCAGTCGATGATGAACGAACGCTCTTACTCTATTAAACCCCACCGTGCCTTTGTCTCCCCTACCCGCTCTTCCTTTTGTATAAACACGGTTAACGCGACTAATGGCGATAGGATAACGCAGCCAGCAAAAAACCTGGACAAAAATCCGTGCCGCGGACACACGCGGTAAACGGAACGGCGGCGTGACAAAGAAACGGTCGCTTCCGGTGCAGTGAAGTCCTTCTGACGGTGCGCGTCCGGTTGGCTGGCGCGGAATACCTTCGCCTCTATTCCGCGCTACTCGACAAAAATTCGCGCTTTTTTCCCCTCTCTTATCCGCGTAACGCGTCGGCTTGCCTGCTACCACCCTCCTTTTTGCCGTATACGCTCCGTTACAGTCCTGTGACGACGACGGGCAAACAATGACCGAGGGGTTACGTAACAGCTATGCGCGGAGCGCAATTCCACCGTGCACGGGGTGGCCAATGAGCAGTAACACCGGCGAACGCACCGGCAATGCGTGTATCGCGCTCAAACGATTTACCTGAAAATCCATCGGTTTACCTCCGATTCCATCCGCGCGATATTACCTGAAAAACGTAACGATTATTTAAATGAATGAAAGAACACTGATCGGAGAAACGTTCGGCGAAACGTTGATACTATAACGTTCTTACCTTACAGGTAAATCGATAGAACGAATATCCTTTGATGACGGACAACGTCGCGAACGAAGTCGTTGGGAGTAAAGACATGGGACACCGTTAGGCGGTACGCGTTCAAAGTCGTAAGCTCGTAAAACTACTTTTTCACTCGATCGATTTATAATTACTTACTTTAACGAGATCCTTTCGTTTTTTTCTTTTGCTCGTCGATTCGTCGAGCCACGACGAGAGACCTATGACCCGTTTAGAGAGCGGCCAGCGAGTTTTCGAATAGGAAGATGATCGTACGAGCGGGATGGTCAATGAACGTTAGGCCCAGGGGGTCTCGTTTCGTTTGGGGTTGCACGAGGTCAAGGGATCAGCTGCGGTGGAGGAATAGATACGTGTGCGGACCTATACGTGTAGCCACGCCGCTCGTAACAAACGGCGGAGGGTCTTTCCTCGTGGATCTGGGTCACCGGGCTGATGAGGACTGATCGGGGGGTTGACCGCTAGAAAAAGCCCGAACGATCTCTCTCCCTCTTGCTCCTTTCTCACCGGCAGTCTCCAAACTCTCGCCTCTGACGAGTTAATCGAACGCGGCCAACATTTTTTCCCCGAGACTACAAAAGCGTTGGTTCTTTACGAAACCTCGAGATAGCGTGTGCTCCCCGGTGAACATACTTGTAAATAATAATACATTATAATCACGGATCGCGTAGAAAAATTGCTTAACTGTTCGAGCTGCGAGTAGCTTGTACTTCGCTGTTGACGTACGGACAGTGGAATGGGCATGTCAGCGTCAGACCGGGCGCAGTAAATAGAACGGAGTAGCGCGGTGGACATTAGCGACAGCCGGGAAAGCCAGGGACGTTAAGTTAAGCATCGACGGATACGTACGCTTTTGGTAGGTTGGCACAAAGATATTAAGCACTCATACTCCGGGCTTACCGAAGAGTGCACGGTATATACACGTGTACGTGTGCATCGCGTATACTCCACCTCCTTCCCGCTGCGTAAAGGTGGCTGCGAGGAGCGGGAGGAGGGTCGGGCGGAACCGGCGAAGAAAAGGGTGGGCGAAGAAGAGGGTGGCGAAGGAGAACGGGGAGAGATCGCGGAGTTACCTACAGAAGAAATAAGTGCGCTCGTGTAATGCTGATGGCGAATATGGCAGAGGAGATGCGAGAGGGAACGGCGAAGAAGAAAGTGGCAGGGAGGACAGGCTCTCCTCTCTCTCTCCCGATGGCGGGTGCGCGGGCCCCCCGCGCTCGCGGAGAGACCGACCGATCGATTCCGAACGCCGGCGACATTCTTCGTCGTACGGACAGAGGAACAGGGAGAAGCGGTCGGGGAGAATAGGACGGCCGCGAAAGAGGAAACGAGGCGGTGGCTACCGGCGCGAGTGAGCGCGAGTTCGAGAGATCGTATAAGCCGTGAGCTATAAGGTGGGAGGAGAACCTCGATGAAGAAGAGGTGGGAGCCACGAAGAGGCAGGTAGAGAGAGGTGATCGTGTTCGTTCGAGACGGCAAGATCGCGTGCGGTGCCCGAGCGAGAGAGAGAAGGTGTGCACAGGTGAAGAAGAACGAGGAGGAGAGGACAGCGGCGGGCGTGCGGGGACGAAGAGAAGAGAAATAAAAGTAAAGAAGCTGAAAGAGGGAATGGTAGAAGAAAAGCAGCGCAAGGGGTTGGCAAAAGGGAAGAGAGTCGAATGGGCGAGAATCGGGGAAGAAAAAGAAACTGCCGCTCGGCGGCGGGGTTCAACGTGGAAGAAACTAAAAAGGGGAAGAGAAGAAAGGAGAAGGGAAAAGCCGAAACGCGACAAGGAACGACGGGGTGGTTGGCTCTCGGGTCTAGGGGATGTTAGGTTTTAGGCGAGGCGAGGAGGCGCGGCGAAGGGGGCCACGATGCAAGGGGCTTATGTCAGAGGGGAGACGAGAGCGACGGAGAAGTAACCGGCGAGGGAGCGAGATCGGATAACCGATGGAGGGGGGAGAGAGGTCGCGAGGAAAAAGAAGAAATCCCCACTCGTACCGCGTAGATCGGCGGCGGTAGGTTCGAATCGTACTGTCTTGTCGGGCCTCGCGTCTGCGTCTGGATGTCTCTGTGTGTTAGTCGCCCCCGGAATCGTCCCGGTCGCCGGCTTGGGTGCTGCTCGTCGACGTCGGTGGCAGAGGTTTCCACGTAGTGGGGAATGCTCGCACGTCCCGCAACCGGCGGAGGGAAGGTTCGAAAGGCGTCGACGGTTCGAGGTCGGTATCCAATGGGGAGAACTGCCACCCTGGCCTCTCCGCCAACCGGATAGCCGGCTGTGCGCGCAGAACGCCCATGCTCCCCGTTTCTCGGGCACCCACTGATGTTTTTATTTATTACATCTGTGACTGGGTAGGGAAATACTCCCGACTCGACCGAGAGAGCGTTTGCCACTTTGAGAACGAGCGACGCGCGTCCCTGCGAGTTACCGCCGCAGCCGCAGCCGCTTTCGTCGTCGTCGTCGTCGCCGCCGCTGCTCCCGCCGTTATCGTCGCACGTCGTCTTCGCCGCCGTCTAAGCTGTGTCCGTTGTCATTGTTCGACGTTTCCGCGGTTGCTGTCATCGCGACGGCAACTCCGTTCCGCGTTCCGTCGCGGTACCGTGCGCGTCGCGTCTCCCGGAGGTCAACGACGACAGCCCGCGCGCGTTACACGACGCGACGATTAACTACGTCGCGACGTCGCCCTCGGCCGTGTGATCAAGTTTTGCGAGTGAGAACAGAGAGAGAGAATCCAGTTGTTACGCGTTTAGAAGTTGAAGATAATTCGTTCTTGTTGGTGGACGTTCGTGTACGAGGGGCAGCTCGGCTGCTCCTCGCGCGAGGGAGCAATCACGCGGGATAAGGACCTGTCCGCGTCTGGACGGAACCCGAGGTCGTCGCGATGCTCGATTCCCATGGACAAGTCCGTTCCAGTGATTGTGTACAGTGAAGGTGTTACCCGCGTATTCGGTACAACGTACTACTCCGTGAGACAGGCCAGTTTACACGAGTGACAGTGACGCTCGCGCAGGTACCGATTCGCGTGGACCGGAACCAGGCGATCTCATCGGCCGGCTGCGATCAATCAAATCGAGTGATCAATCGATACACGAAAACGAAACACTGAACCTGAGCTTCTAGTATGCGTTGACCGAATACCTCGAACACCTCGTATCTCGTGGTGTCCACGTGGCCAAAACCGGGCCGAGGATACAGAGGACCGATCTACGGGTCAAGGAGCATATTCGCGAGGGGTCTAACAAAAAGCCTGAGAAACGTGGTCGATAATAGATAGACGGGTGCCATTCGGAGCGTCGATGGATCACGGAGCGATGGATAGCGCTTCGGACCACAGCAGCCGCGCGAGTCCCGTAACCGGCAGCCCGAAACACCCTCACAGCCCGTCGGGGCAGCAAGGCCAGCAGCAGCAGCAGCAGCTTCACGGGTCCCAGCATCAGCCACCGCCGCCGCCGTCGCATCAACAACCGCATCCGCGGGACCAGCTTCGCGAGCAACAATCGCAACAACAACAGCACCGCGGCGTTCCCACGCCGGGATCGCCGACCAGAGGGTCGCCGCCCCAGGGACTTCCGTTGAGTCCGCCGCCCCTTTCCGCCGGAGGAGCACCCGGTGCACCGCCGGGCATGGTACCCAGAATGCCTGGTCTACCGCCGCCGGGGCTGGGCCTGTTGGGCCAGCTCGGCGGCATGCTCAGCGGTCATCACGGCTCGCCGCTCGAGCTGATGGCCGCCCATCACGCGGTCCTGCCGCCGAGGTCGTACAACAGTCCGCCGCCGATCAGCACCAGCGATCCGAC
>SHCU01000218.1:162589-185158 GCA_004307685.1 Ceratina australensis | reverse complement strand
CCGGGCCGAGGATACAGAGGACCGATCTACGGGTCAAGGAGCATATTCGCGAGGGGTCTAACAAAAAGCCTGAGAAACGTGGTCGATAATAGATAGACGGGTGCCATTCGGAGCGTCGATGGATCACGGAGCGATGGATAGCGCTTCGGACCACAGCAGCCGCGCGAGTCCCGTAACCGGCAGCCCGAAACACCCTCACAGCCCGTCGGGGCAGCAAGGCCAGCAGCAGCAGCAGCAGCTTCACGGGTCCCAGCATCAGCCACCGCCGCCGCCGTCGCATCAACAACCGCATCCGCGGGACCAGCTTCGCGAGCAACAATCGCAACAGCAACAGCACCGCGGCGTTCCCACGCCGGGATCGCCGACCAGAGGGTCGCCGCCCCAGGGACTTCCGTTGAGTCCGCCGCCCCTTTCCGCCGGAGGAGCACCCGGTGCACCGCCGGGCATGGTACCCAGAATGCCTGGTCTACCGCCGCCGGGGCTGGGCCTGTTGGGCCAGCTCGGCGGCATGCTCAGCGGTCATCACGGCTCGCCGCTCGAGCTGATGGCCGCCCATCACGCGGTCCTGCCGCCGAGGTCGTACAACAGTCCGCCGCCGATCAGCACCAGCGATCCGACCGCGAACGAGTGCAAGTTGGTCGACTACCGCGGGCAAAAGGTAGCCGCGTTCATCATCGCCGGGGACACGATGCTCTGCCTGCCGCAGGCGTTCGAACTGTTCTTGAAGCATCTCGTCGGCGGCCTCCACACCGTCTACACGAAGCTGAAGAGACTCGACATAGTGCCGTTGGTGTGCAACGTGGAACAAGTTAGGATCCTGCGGGGTCTCGGAGCGATCCAGCCGGGCGTCAATCGTTGCAAGCTGCTCAGCTGCAAGGACTTCGACATACTCTACAGGGACTGCACCACGGCCAGGTACTGACAATAACTGTTTAGAATAAGGAAGTTAACCGTATGCCATCGAACGGTATTTTCGTCAGATTTATTAAGATGAAACGTGAGTTACCCACCGTATCTCGACGTATCGCGACGATAACGATCTTACGCGTCCGTTTTCTGTAGCTACCGTTCGCCGGGAACGGAAGCTACGATCCTCGCGTGTATTAATAACGCCCGGTGTCGCCTCTGGGCAGCACTTTATCTTCGGCCAGCTACGTTCCTTACCGTACGGCTACTGCAACGGGAAAAAATATTTTAATCTCGCTTCCTGCTCCCCTTTTCATTTTTGTTTCGCGCTACTTCCCGATCGAACGATCTCGCACGTATCATACTTCACGCTCGGTCGTCGATTCATCCCGTACGATTCCCATTCCACGGAAAGGAGGCTCGTGGCACGTGTCCTTGCATCTGGAATTGTCAACGGGCCTCCGTGCCAACAGGTGTCCCTTTCACGGCAGTTTCTCTGAATGAATCGTCCCCACCGACGAGACAGAGAGAAGTGGCTGTAGTACAAGCTTACCCCACCCACGAGTCAGCCGGCAGACGAAACGGAATGGTAAACGGAACGAGGGGATCCGGTGTTATCGGGGAAATTATTGTCCCCGGCTTCAGGGTCTTCCTACTTCTTCCACCCTCGTTCGTTGCTCTCATTCTCCGCGCGGCACCGTTTCACTTTTTCGTCTTCGGAAACGCTGTCCCTTCGAAGATCGTTATCTGTTAAGAGAAAGAGTTAAATAGGATCGAATTCGTGTTGGAATCGTTGGAATTCGGTGACAATAGTATCGCGGCGGACAACGCGCAGCGGCAGTCGCAACGGAAACGGATTCAGCGCGACACAGAGAGGGCGAATGAGAAAGAGGGCCGAGGGATAAGCGCGTTGGGAACGGAGACAGAAAATGTGGAGGGTTGGATAGAGAGAAATCCGGAGGAAAGAGAGAGCTGCTCGGATAGGGATCCAAATAATCCGAGTCGCAGTCACAGAAGCAGAGTTGGCCGAGCCGTCGGCTGGTGCGCCCGAGCCCCTTCTCGCTCCGCGCGTTACACCGTAACAGACCTTTCGTCTCGTACGAATCACGATTACAAGCGTACCATCGCTCTCATCCGTCATCTCGTTTACAGATATCCGTATCTGTCTGACGTTAAAACGACGAAATTTTTATCTCGCCGCTCGTACATTTTCTCTTTTGCATTCGTCCGCCCGTTTAATTTGTTAACGAATAAAAAGCGGCTTATCCGATCGTAAATCGGGGGTTGGTTCGCGTCAAAGCCTGAGAAATAATCAGTTTTCCACGGTTTGATAAACAGATAACGCCCCGAGTACAATCCTAATTGCGATTTACGATGACTATAAAAAATATCTCGTTATTATAGCCCGATTCGGTTATAAAACATTTAAAACGCAACGTGGAACAGGGTTAACCTTGCGCCGTAACTTTTCTCCATTTTTTTCACGCCTCGCTGCGGAGATAAGACAGGATCGTACCCGTACGTGTGTGCACGTATTCTGTGAAACGCGGCTCGTTTGAATATCAAAAACGCGGCAACTCGTTGCGGCGGTCTTATCGATTGGAAAAACGGGGTGTAGGAGGGGTCAGCTCGAGAGTACCGGGTGGATAGGTTTACGGGGGGGAGGTGGAGGTGGCTCGGTGGCGGCGAGGGTGGCGGATCAGCAGGAAAAATCGGATGATTAAGAGACCGCGTTATGGTTCTCGTGTGTGCGGTCCAGGCTGGTCGCGTGTACCGCTGACGTCGTTACATTCTGATAATGCACGGCGGTGGTAACAGCGGCAACGGCTACACACCGATGTTCGATCGTGGGTCCGCCGCGCTCACGGTTACACGGTCCCCGGGGCCGGTGGCCGGCTCGGCTCCATCGATGCAACAGCATGCACCGGGAACCGCATCGATAATTCAGGGGGATTTTTCTTGCGGTTTATAGCGCGGCGCCGGCTGCGCTCCAACGCTCGCGCTTCCTCGTGTTCCGATACCCCGGTCATCATCCCTTGGATTAAGAATCGAAACCGCTCCTCTCCTCGAGGGCCCCCGGTTTTACCGTCGAGCGTTTCGTGGAAAACGGACGCATCGCGTAGATTCGTATCTGTACATAGTTTCGATTGATGCCATAAAAGTAATATCCCTTATAAAACTACGGTTACGAACAATCGCGTGAGTCAGCGCGTATCAGAATTTCGCCTACGCCGGAATCGTCGCATTGTCCTCGATTCGAGCAACGTTGTTTTTCATACGGACACGTGTAATCGATGAGCGCGCTTCTAACAAGACGAGCCCAATTATGTCAATTTACCGGCGATTTTGTCAAAACCCGATAGGAATCGTCGAGCAAGATTCCCTCGTTTCGGTATTTCTTTTCGTTCCCTTAAACGTGATCCCCGACGCGCGTGTGCGTACCCACGAACGGAGCCAGCAGGATACGTGGGAGTGCGCGCGGCCCTGGACTATAATTCTATGCGCTATTAGCCGTTTAATTATAAAATTGTGCATAGATTAATTGGCTCCCGTAATAGCCCTAACAATGCACAGACGCGCACTCGGAGAGACTAATGTAAAAAGAGAGAGGGAGAACGAGATAGATGGATAGAGAGAGAGAGCAGGGAGGAGGAGGGAACGAGAGAGTTTATGCATCGGGGTGCACGAGTGGGAGGGAGCCGAGAAAGAATAGGTACATCGTATCGAAGAAAAACACGGCGAGGGGTGGAAGAAGCGAGTCAAGAGGGAGGGAGGGAGGGAGGGAGCGAGCGTCGTTATTAATATTTATTTCCTTGGCTCGTTCCTCCGCCTCTCGTTGTTGCCGTGCCGCTTATGCAGAATCGCGTTTAAACGGGTACGCGCGTCCGAGTTATGTAAAAGTACGCGTGAACCGCGCGCATGGAAAGTAGTACGATTTCCAAATCCGGTGAAGAGGTACGCCGAGTGGAAACGCAGGTTTTTTCCCAGGAATTTATTATTCCATCCGACGTACGAACTTCCCGCGGCTCAACGACGGCTTCCATTTATCTTCGGCATAGAACTTATCCGCTCCTCGCCGATTGTATCGGATACGGCAGCTGGCTCGACGGGCAGCAGCAGCAGCAGCAGCCTCGCGTTTTTTCCCTTTTTTCTTTCCCGGTTTCATAACCCACGCGCGCTCGACCGGCCCGGCTAGGCGGCTTTACGTTTTTAAGGGCTTCTATTATTGTCCGGGGGCTGCTTTTGACACAGATACGCGTATACACACGTTTCGCTGCGGCGGTGGCGGCACCTCGATCGCGCACGTTTGTTCTCGCCTCGTATCATCGGCCGCTTTTCATTTTCATCCTTTCAACCCGGCCGTTCACGCTCCTCTTGCGATTTTCTTTGAGGTAGGAAATCGATCGCCGTTTCTTTTCCACCCTCCTCGAAGTCGGACCCCAGCCAGACTCGGTAATTCTCGGTAATTAATAATCCGCAACAAGTAATAATCGAGCCAGTAATCCGGACGGCGCGGCTCGCCGCGACAAGCGCTGTTCTTAATTCTAGATAATTAACGTAAAGACAAACAAGAAGGATTAACCGAGCCTCCCCTATCTCTTCTCTATTTTTCCCCCCATCCCTTTTGTCTCTCTTTCTTTCTACCGAGTAATTTCCCTTCCCCCCCGTCGATGCAACTTTTCTCTCGCCCTCGTCCAATCTTTTCCTACGTTTAACCGTCGTTACGAGAGAGGCTCGCTTCCAGGAATTACTTAATCTTTACCCGGGAAACGAGCCACCGCGGAAAGTATCCGTTCTCCTTCGTGTTTCCTCCGTTGAAAGCCGGGGCCGAATCTAATAATAAACGGCGGCGAACGATGAAATCTCGAAGCGAATTCATACGCGATAAAGTCTGCCGGTGTAGGCAACGAGGAAGTGTGTATGCCTGCGGCTAGGATCGACGATTCCTCCGCGGTCCGATACAGATGCAAGTCATCCCGGCAGAGGCATTGTATCGCAACGGCGCCAGGCTCCCGTTCCGTGACTCCCTGTCTTTCTATTCTTGCCATCCATCGTTCACAATATTTCCATCGAGCCATTTTCATCTATTAATTCATTAGAATGCACGGTAGCCGAGATGCACTCTGCCATTACTAAGCTTATTCATCCCGTCTTATCTTCCAATCGGTTGTACCTGCGCCTGGAGAATTAATATCGATTATTACTAGACACGCATTAACGAACAAATTGACTCTTATAACTAATTTATAAAACACAAATTGCAACGATTAATTAGTAAAAAAAAAATAGCTATTTGAATACATTTTTTTTATGTGAAACAATATTTTAATTATTACTGTCCTATTTATTAATTCACTGTATCGCATCATACTCGTGAATTATAGACTCTCTTGCTAAAATTCATTTCTGAACGAACGGTTTAATTATACAAATAAAAACAGTCGATGGTGATAGGTAAGAAATTGCTGTGAAAAATACGATGGGAAGTTGGCTTATTAAAAGCGCGGCATCGTTTATAGTTAACTCTCCCGTTGAAAAGCGTATCGTCATGTGAAATATTATTGCGAATTCGTACTAAACACGGTAGCTTATATCATAGAAAAGTAATTAGAGATACGAGTGGGCGTGGCCGTGGCATTAATTCCTGTTACTAAGTTGCAATGTTGGAAATAGCTTAATTAACGATAAAAAATTAACAGGGTGGGTTCGTTGTGCAACAGTCGAACGCGTTCGTAGGAAGCCAGTGAATAATACGTTACTTACAGTGGTAGTAACGCTGCGAGGAAGCACGGGATTTGGAAGTATGATGAGACTTAAACAGGTTCCGATGAACTCCGGTGATAAATAAACAGGAGGTTGTAAACGCTCTATAAACAGTAGGAACATGATTTTTCCCGTGTACCGCGATTATAATTAAACGAAGAAAATGCATTAGGAATTAGCTGATTGAGTAGAAGAGGACTTACTTCACTCGGCAATTACTATGAAACATGAATACAACCGTGTGTTTTATCAGCGAATTCCAACGTGTGATACGAGCTGCTAAATAATATACATGTTCCACCCTGTCTATTTAATCCGCTATACATTTTATCTCCGATGCGATATCACGTTCCTTTTATCGAAGGGCGCGAATTTGTTTGATGCGCGGAAGGGTTCAAAATCGCGACATCGACACCGGCCATATGTTTCTTCGCCCCGTTATTTTTCGGCATTGTTCGCCGAGGCATAAATCATGGCTAGGAGGCGATGGAATATTTAGCGCCAGGGCTGCTTTCAACGTCGGACGATGTTATCTCGCGTAGATCTTATCGGAGGGTTGTCGAAAAGTGGACGAGGCGATCGATCGAGGGTGCTCGATCGTAGCGTACGAAATAATAATAATAATAATGATAATAATAACAACGCGCGGATCGTCGCAGCTGCAGCGGGACAGCTTGTTTGCGGGTTCTCGCGAAAACGCGTGAAGGGACACGGCGAACTAGTAGTTAGACGGAAATCGATCGTCTCGTCAGGGACCGGTGACCTACATTAAAACAGCTGACTTGTAGGGAGGCCCCTGGTAGTATCTCTGTTCTTTCCCTTGGTCCTCCACCCTCGTTGATACGAGGCCTACCCTTGTGCCTCGACCCTTTCCCAAAAGACAACCTTCCTCCGCTCTCAACATTTTTGTCGCACTTAACGTCTAACCCACTGAGATTCGAGATGTTAGTTTCAAGAAAAGAATCGCAAAGCGTTGGCTAGGAGACATACAAAGAATTCCTCTATGCTATCCGAAAAACGCAATTGGTCCGAGGGGTTACCACCCCTTCGACTGGTCTTGTAATTGCACCGATTATATCCGATGGATTGAAACGGTGGAAAAGGTAGCCGGTTGGCTAAGGCGGAGCGAGGGGTTCGACGGTGCACACCGAGACAGAAGGAGGAAGGCTGCGAAGGGGTAGTTTCAGGGTGGAGTAGGGGTCGCAACGGTACTAGGTAATTTCGAGTGATTCGTGGACGACGTCAGCGAGCATATCGCACCCCTTTCTCGAGAGGGGTTTCGTGCGCACGGCAGCCACTCGAACTCGTTACACACGGTAATTAAACGACGCACGAGACCTCCCTAGACGTTCGTATTTTAAGCTATCAGAATCCTTGTACACGGGAAAGTGATATATCACGTGGGATTTCAATCTCTCGGTTCTATCTTACGATACGCTGTAAAATCTTGTAATCGTCGCATCGTGCATCTCGCATTTTATGTAACAAAATCCGTAGTTGTATCGACAAACGTTCGGCTTACCTTTCCGAACAAGAGAATGATAGTCCGAAGTGTACCAGGATGCGAGTCATGATTCCCATCTTGTTTTCTTAAAAAGAAAAAGGCATAACCGCGCTCAACGTAACGATGCCTCCGGATTGAATCGAGGAGTCGTGAAGGAATCGGGAATTTCCATAGCGCACGGGATCCCCGAGTGGCTCGAAGCTACTCGTTCGTAACGTCTCGACTGTAATCTAGTAATCTGGTAGCAGGCGGAGCATAGGTTCGTCGGCACTGTAATCGGCACGGTTTCGCGTACTGTGTTCCGCGGCTAGTCCGCGGATCGTGGTCCCTTAACCCCTTCGGCTCTCTATCTCCGGATTGTTTGCCAGTTACCGAGGCGAAATCGCTACCAATCGAGGCCGTTTGCTCGGCTCGCGTGCCACGCCGTTCAGTTTGGCGTTACGTCGCGCGTCAATCAACGGTAGCCCTCGCCGCGAGTAACGATCCCCGCGCGCACTCGACTTTTCGTTACGTTACATGAACGTCGTGATAGGCCCTCGACATACGTACGTAGAAAGAAAGAGAGAGAGAGAGAGAGAGAGAGAGAGAGAGAGAGAGAGAGAGAGAGAGAGAGAGAGAGAGAGAATACAGTTTCGAAGGGTAGCTCGGGACACAGTCTGTCCAAGTCGAAACATTCGGAGCCGAAGTCAGACGGCGGCGTCTGGAGGAGCCATCTTTACACGCGTGCGGTCAGCTCGCGTGTTGCACGCACGCCTCCGCCTCTTGTTCCGTCTCCTCTTCTTCTTCGCTTTCATCCTAACGTCCCTCTATGCATGCCCTTTCCTCGCGTGAACCGCGTACAGTTTTTATTCGTGGTATATCTTAACCTGTTTAATGCGGCGCTTCTCAAACTAAAAATTTGAATATGCAAAGTCCGCCACAATGTGGCCGAAACCATTGACGGCAACGGTGAATTTGTGGGAAACAAATAATGAGTATGCGTACCACGGTTTTTATCGGGAATTGCGGCGGACACTTTCGCGAATGCTTTTGATCGAGATAATCCCCGGGCGATGTGTAATTATATTATTGTACCGAATTACCTGCGGCGTTCATGGTCGCCGTTACGGTTCTGGGACCAGAGGAACGAGGCTACGGTGTTATTAAGCGGCGACGTTGATACATCTAGCCCCCTTCTCGCAACGGGATACACTCCTGTACATGTATGATACATTTTTCTTTTCTTCCACGAGATTGAAACATCTGCCCGAAATAACATCATCCGAAGATCACGAGAATTCATGATGCGTAATTATAAAACATGCACCATATTTCAAAGTATCATTAAAATTCTCATACTCCAGGGCAAAGTTTGTATAACCAATGAAATCGCATTCTGACCGTAGATTTTCAGAAGAATAGAATTCGCTTGGTTCTCTCTTTGCCGATAGTACGTTGGACATTCACCGATTGCCAGACGGTGGTTGCGAGAGGTGCGATCGGCAGTGAGCATAGACGTGTAATTACGAAGGGTTCGAGTTCTCAAAGCGGTCCGCTATTTATCAACGTCACTCGTTACCGCGTCCCCGTGCTCCCTTGAAACGAAAGAAATTGGCGACCGATCCGCAGCTCGCTCGAGGCCCGCGCGATTTCACGGTGCGCTCGAAACTGTCTCGGGATCCCCAGCACGTGATCACAAATCAAGTATCGGCTCGCGATACGCCGGCGAAATAATAATCGTGAGCACAACTCTCGCGGGACAACGTTAAATCATTTCTTTCTTTCGAATCCTGTTACACGTATTTGTACTGCGAACCCGTGTTCACGGTATATCCCGAGAAGATTCGGTCAAGACTTCGTGCCGGGTTCACCGCCAATTAATCATCGTCCCGCGCGGTTAAGAGGCCAATTAAGCTCCGCTTTTGCAAGTCTGATTGTCCGTACGTGCGATCCGCGGGCTTACGCGCGCGGTTCACCTAGCCGGTTCGTGCTTTATCTATCGCTCGAATTAAAATGTACTTTATGGCTCGTGTCAGTCGATAGCGATCGCCACGAGGATCTCTCTCCCCCGTACCCGCGTAATGCTCCGTACTCGCGGCAACGATACTCTTTGCGTACGTAACATCGTTCATCCATAATTCAGGATACGAGATAGGTACAATCTCGGTTAGCCGCAATTTCGTGACTTTCTCGTAACAAACGATTTCCTCCTGCCCGAGGAACGTTCAACTGGAATCACAATTCAAGGTGCTGAAATCGAGATGAACTTGTATTCGCCGTGAAATATCGTCCCACTCTATCCCAAGTTTCTGTTAGTACCTGGACAAAGAGCAGCGGTAGCTCGCTCGGCCGATCGTATTCTTCCAGGATAATTCACAATTCCTACCGCTGGGGAAAAAGCAGTCCTCCAGTAAATTTCTCAGACGTTCTTAGTTTCGCTCTTCTACAATTTCTCCGGTTGAGTATAGAAAAAAATCTCGTAACCGAGCCTTGTTCCTTGGTATATTTCCTTGTCTATTGATATCTAAACTAGCCTGGTTAGAAATTGTGTATACCAGGATTTACCTCGTTGAGAGATACTGAAAAGAGTTGAGAAGAATAAGACAGTTCCTCCTGAGAGAGTTCGCAAACGAGCTGCCGTTAATGAGGCGATATTTCAGTTTTTGAATAACTGACCTAGCCTGGGCCCAGACACACGTCGAACCGGTTCCTTAGAGCAGACGAGAGGCTCTAACCGTAGAAATCGCTCATTCTAACAATGACACAACTACGATTTTTCAAAGCCTTGTCATAACTCATGATTCGTAGCTACAGAGTAGAATGAATATAAAAATCGTTATTCAATAATTCATGTGTGCATAGAAATATATGCAGACTACGCGTGATGCATAAAACCGTATACATATTGCAGTTGGAACGCATTCCTCTAAACGATCACTATAAACATTTTGCAGAAAAATCCGGTTGGTTTGTTACGAAGCTTCGAAGGAATGCGTGCCTCTGGTTGTAACATTATTTTCAATTACCGCAGGCTGATTTATTTTTTGTTAATCAACGTTCTAAAGATGCAACGTTCGATGCTCTGGTTCCCGGTCGCGAATCTCTCCGTGACGCCTCTGACGCGTCCACGCCTATCTCTCAATTAGCTCGTTCGTCGAGTCATCGGAGAGGAAATCGATGGGTACCGGGGATGAAAGTCCGCGAGCCCAGGGATGAAAGATGAGAGAATCACGGGCGCAGGGAGGAGGACGGAGGGGGAGAGGCAGCGCGAGTTAACAGATACAACGTCGGGATGTATCGACGAATCGAAATGAAAACCAAACAAAAGTCCACCCTACCAGCTCGGCTCTATTCGTTCTCTCGCCAATAATTGATAGAATAAATTAAATCATTTGTCTTGGTGGGAAATTAAAAAGCTAATTTATATACGGAGAGGGACGGGGCGTACCTGGCCCGAGCCGCGTCGGAGGGAACGAGAGAGAACGTGAAGGAGAGAAGCCAGGGAACGGAGGTATCCTCACTGTGTACACCTACACGTTCCGGCTCGTTTTCTACCGTGGAATCGGACACGAATAAACGAGTCCTAGCGTCGTCGTTTACAAGTCTCTTCTCCACGCATGGAGATGTTACCATAAAAATAAGAGAGGCTTAATTGAAATCCTTATTGCGGGCCTTACGCGCCTCGTTTTCACAGTTTCTCAGGTAATTTGCAAACGCCGGTTCAACGGACTTCTAAGAGGCGAACAAAGAACCTCGCCGGTTAGAAAAGAAACGAAATGTACGCGCCGCGGTGGCTCGTTTTGTTTTTGGCTCGTCTTTCGATTTATTCCACGCTGATGAATCAGGTGTGGCGCTCTCTTTCTCCGTCCGGCTGTTCGCGGGGTCGAGATTACTTTTGTGGGCGGGAACGCTTTCTGTCAGTGCCTCCGAGGGTATATTCAGGTATAGAAACTCCTCTCGTATACGTTCCACTCGGCCGATGCATACCTTCTGCACCCGTGACTCCTTCGGGAACCCGGGATACCCAGGCTACAGTTTCACCGAAACAGCGATTATTCGCAATCCTCCGACTTAGAGAGAATTTTGCGGAAAAAAGTAAAATGTTTTATCTCGTCGAATAATTCAAAGTCTAATCAGTATCCTCAGAGGTTGCCAGACATGAGTAGCATTGGTAACGATGTTTTGACAGATGAAGCGCGGCGCATCGCGTCGTCGCCACCCGGGGCACTGGTAATCGCCGCTATATGCTCGCTACCGAGGAGCATAGGCACTCGACCGACTTTGCACCAACATCCGCGGCGCCGCTAATGATATTGGCTTAGGCGCTCGGTTCGCGGCCGTCGCCGATAAATAACGCCACGCTCCGTTCCCGTTTCCCCCATCCCGCGTTTCAAGCTTTTTCACAATTTTATTTGTCTTAGCTAACAGTATCCACCGGGTTTTACAACGGAACATAAATACGGATACTCTCGGAGTTAAGCCGCAATAAATAAAAGAAACAAAGTGTATGTAGCTGTAATTGAAGCGGTAATTGTTTTATGCTCGCCGGATGCCGGGCGTAATTTAGTATTTCACAAACGAGAGAGCTTGATGGATGACCGTCGTAACGATAGCCGGCTGTCTGCCTTTTTCTGAGATTTCGCGGCGTGCCTTTCTTCCTTTACGAATCGGAAATTGAAACGGGGAATCGAATTGGAAAATGTGGCGCTTCGATGATTTTTCGTTTGCCGCCGGTGGTTCAGGGGGTCCCGGATGAGAGAAAGAAGAAACAAAGCTCGGCGGCAGCCGATTTGTTCGCGCCGCGGGAGTTCGGCTTAACGAAAATAAGCGAACTTCTCACATAACTCACTGAGGGACTGGACGTGCCCTCCGTCCCCTCGCTAAACGAACCAACAAACGAATACAAATAGAAATCATTAATGGTTTTGTTTCACGGGTCTAGCTAGGCCTCACTCAGGGAGAGAGCACGATAATGATTCGTTAATGATTTCTACACTGGTTCTGGCTCTCGGGCTTAGGAGCTATATGGGAACGTTTCTTTTATTCGGTCGACCCGCGTTCTGATGGAACGGAACGAGCGATTTCACGCGTGATTCGTAAATGACTCGTTGAAATACATTGTGAGAAAGATTCATTCCATCCGTTCGCGAGATTCCAATGCAAACAAGCATTATTAAAATGGTTACCACTTCTCATTTTACGGCCGACGAAAAGTCGCGTGACATCGAATCAAACTATTTCCCACTGTACATCGAAGAACGGGAAACCCGCGTCGTATCGATCAATGACACGAACCTTTCGAACAATGCATTCTCCCCGTTTCTCTATCACGGTCATCAGTCATTCGGTATAAATATTAAATTCGCTAAAAAACCGGCCGACCGGTTGGGGTCGAAGTTGCATCGTCAGCCGAGTATACAAAAGGCGGGGCCAGCTGATCGACATCGCCGATCGAAGGGTCCCGATCACGGGCAGATCTCGCCGTTCCTAGAATCGATTCTCAACGTTGCCACTCGATTTTCACCGCGAGCCACTATTTTTTATTTACTCTCTTAAACATCTGCCGGATTCCGCGGTTTTCCGGCACCGAAAAACGGACCTCATTGTCTTAGGAACAAAGCTAATTTCTCCCAGTGAAGGGACGTATTGTGGGCAAAGAGAAACGACGGTTTACCGTTCGATAATGAACCGTATCTCGGACAGGAAGATGGAGCGCGTCCGAGCACTCCTCTCGAGTGCCCGGTTCGAGGGCACTCGAGACGGAGGACCGGTCGAGAAGGAACGCAGCTATCCCCATCGTGGGACAATGCGTTCGATTATTGTAACGCGTCGCGGTTACATTGTCGCGGATCAAAAAAACCTATCGGTCCTCGAGCTCTCCTCCTTCCACGCAGACGGCTCGCAACTGACGCGGTTCAAACAATTAAAGACGCTCGGCGAACTCTAAACGGGCTTGTATACAAGGGAACGATTATTGAAAAGTTAAAGGGAAACGGTGATTCTCATTTATTTTAGTAGCCGCGTTAAGGCGGAACGCGGGCAAAATGCGAGTCACCGTGACCCGGTTTAATTAAACAGCCGACGAAGCTACAGGCAATCGGCACTGATTGCCGACTATTTTAGCTGAGATGGTTAGGTATACTCAACGCCGGAGTGACGTGTCCGCTAATTATGTGGCGCTTCACTTTTCTCCCGGGTTTCATCCGGCGAGTCAAACGTCTAATAGCGTCCAATCACACTTTATCACCCCAGACGTTATTGTTTATTATAATCAATTTTTTCGAGGCCTCGTTTCGGGCTCGCTACGCGTTAACACGCTGTTAGGCCTACGCCGTTCCTCGTATATTAATGAGCGCACGAGCGCAATGCGCAACGAGACGCGCTACTACATTTCCCTTTAGCTCCGAGCTAATTAAGAACACCTCGAGATTTCTCTGTCCGACCTACCGCCGCGGAATTTTTCTCGTCCGGTTTCGTCTGCGTTCACACATTTGAATACGCGGTTCTATTTTAAGCGCGAGGATCAATCTCCCGTAATTCTATACGGTTAACAATTTTCATACGGTTATTATTCGGTATTAGGTTTGTCTTAAGAAGGTTTTCTCTAAAGCGGTTTGCTAATGAAAGAAGTATGGTACATTGTAATGGTACGGTTCGCAGGGAGATAAAGGCGAGGCAGAGCGAAAAAAATAGGAATTAGATTGTTAGATAGATCCGAGTGGCTCGCAGCCAACAACCCGTAGGAATCACAGTGTATGTACGTATGCGTGTGGCTGGTACACGTTGCTACTGTTCCTGCCGCAACACCCGACGGTTTGGTATCATTAAAACGTAATCACTGCCGTTCGCTAACCCCGGCGATGCTAATTTCCTCGTTAATTAATGCCGAGTCTCATTGTGCTCGCGCATATGCCCGCAGAAGCGATTACTCGCCGACGCGTTAGACGCTAACGCGCTTCGATCCTTCCGCGTGGCTTCCGGTTTTCCTCGGGAGGAACCATCCTCCGCCGCGTTCTCTGCTTTTCCATTTCCTTGTCCCAAGCTTCCGGGACTTCTCATAAAATATATCATTCGGTTTCATGACTGCTAAATCAATTGATAAACTATTTAACGTTATTTATACCGAAAGCGACTCGTTGGAAGTGGCGTTAAATGAAATCCATCTATCACACGCGACGCATCAAGAGACAGAGGACTTGTAGAAGTACCTGATCAACTATCGCTTCTTGTATTGAAGTTTTTCCTAAGCAATCCGGCTGGATCTTCGAACAGGGAGGGCGAACGAATTAAACAATGGTGTCTCACGGGAGAATGGTCCCGAGGACCGTTACGCATGGCGGATTCTCGATCGGGAACTCCGATCCTGTTACGCTCCTCTTTTCCCTCGCGCGTACGTACAACCACTTCATTCGTTCCGCGTGTTTCCTTTTTTTCAGCCCGCGAGATAATCGTTACCCGGTAATTAGCGATTACGCCGTCCCGCTCCCGTACACGCTTTGTGTCTCGGCGCGGTGTTAAGATTTTCCGCTCGAGCCGCGAGACGGAACGCGCGGGGCCGAGTCGTGCGTAACGAATCGCATGCTGGAAACCTGTTTGTCACCGTCGTCGTCGCCGAGGCGTCGTGGAAAGACGCGAAGATGGAACGGAACCGCGTGTCACCGATACACGCCACGTTTCCCCATGCATTATGCATGAGCGTCCGCGAGTATATCACCTCTCTCTCTCTCTATCCTTTCAGCTTGCCGGCACAAGCGAATTTTTAAAAAACTCCCAGAACCTTTTAACAGCAGATTTATAAATTCCCTGGCAATTTAGAAAAACGTATGTAATCGCGCTTGATCGATTTCCCATTTGGTTTTAATCCGATATCTGCGCGTCCCGAATTTCCGTGGTTTATTTCCAGGTCGCGGCACGCTCGAGCGTACCTGAAAGATCACGTCGCATAATCGCGCCGCGGGTGCCGCGTCCGAGGGGTGTCGCCCAATTTCTCGCCCCCGTCGATATCGCCACGGGTGGCGGGGTACTCTTTTGCGCGGCAAACAAACGTTTCGGCAACTGTCACCGAGAGAGAGAATGCACCCTAAAACGTCCCGCGAGCGTCTCTATACACACCTCTCGCCCCCTAAAGGTCTTTGGGAGAATCGCTCACGCCCCGATTATCGCGGCAAATAGGGCCAAGCCTGGATTTTACGCATCCCCGAATTATTTGAGACACGTTCGCGCGCGACTAAAAGAGAGAGCGCCGCCGCTGCCCTCGAGCCCCTACCGATGCCCCCTTTTCCCGCGTGTCGCATATAATCACGAGGCTCGCAATTTTCCCTGCTCTCGAGGCCGTCTCGTCCCTTTTTTCTTCTTCTCTTTGTCGACGAAACGAAATGGAAATGCAATAAAAAGTTCGGTAATCGAGCCGGCTCGACTTAGCTTTCCATCGCGAATTCTCATTACTTGAAACGCTCGGCTCGCTTAACAGAGAGATGGAATTTAAAGCGAGTTAAGGCGCCTCGTTTCGTTTCCGACTCGACGATTCCTTCCGCGTTGCGTAACACCTCGGTAGTAGGAGCCTCGCGCCGTGAAACTGCTCGAGTTATACAAGAGACAAACGTGGAACGGTGCCGAGGCATTCCGGGTCGGTGTGTCCGCTCGAAATTACGCGAAGAACGCGATCGAGGTTCCGAGGAGGAACGCGTCGCGTCGTTACACCAACGAGGCCTCGTGCGTTTTCGTCGGGTTGTAATTTATTCGAGGCCACCCTGTAATTAGCGGGTAGCCCCAGAGCATAATATCCCCACTACGAGTCGCGTTCCCGGGATTCCATTTATCACAAATCAGCAGCTGCCTCTGAAAACTCGTGGGCCAGGACCTCGCGCCGGTATTTACGGTTTCCAACCTTACGGGCCATGGGACGGGCGTGACACGACACCTTCCGCTCGTTCTCATTCGCATACTTGAAAAAGTAGATCGACAACGTTCGATTAATTAAACCTGTGATAATTGAACGGGTAACGAAATTGATTACAGGAAAAGGCTGTCTCTTGTTTTTACCTCGGTAAATCGGGAGTAAATCGTGCGTCGAATCCGAATAGAGGCCGGCTCGGTTGACAATCGTCGGGCGAGCAATCGAGCGAATGCCTCCAATTTCCTCCTACCCTCACCGTTGTCCCCCTTTCGTTTCTCTGTTTCCCTGTTCGACGCGGCTGCGGGAGGGCGGCGAGCAGCAACAGGTGTCCGCGGGGACATTCGCAGAAACGCGGAGGGTGCGAGAGACGGTGTGCCGCGAGGGTGAAGGCCAAAGGGTGGTTCGAGAGCGGGGCGAGAGAATTCCTCCTCTTTATTTATGAGCTTTTTTATTCGACTTGTTGAACGCCTTCCCGCTCTCTTTTCACCGCCGCTCCATTTCCTGCAATTTTTCCCTCGCGATCCCGGTTCTGCTAATTCCGAGCGAAAGTCACGGGACGGGGCGGGCGTCGTCGCCGGGAAACCTCTTCGTCACCACGTGGAAACGCACCAGCGGCGCAACACCTTGGGCCCGTAACCCTCCTCAGGTAGACGCCGAAAGAGACGCAACAAGCGGATAGACACGATTCGAAGCGTAATCCGTCAAAGAGTTCTTTTGAACGTCGGCCGGAACGATTTATCTACGATCTCCATTAAAGTTCAGTTAACGCCCTCCTGCATCTCTTCTCTCGTCTTTTCTTCGACGGCCCCGGCCGCCCTTTTTTTCTCTCTCTCATCGCGCGCGACCACTCGATCCGGCATCTAGAAGCGAATATCTACTTCGAATCCGACACTGAAACGGATCTTACCTCTCGGATTTTCTACGTTTACAACGTGCGTGAGCTACTTACCGAAAAGCGTCAATTATCTTCGCGCTTCCGTTGCTCCGGTCAAAGATCATCGGATCTGCCCGCGATGCTGGATGCTCCAAGTGGTTCATGGGACGGTGCTCGCTTTTTTCACGGGCGACGATCCATATTGGCTGCTTCTTTTCACTCGTCCCGAAAACCGACGCCACGCAACACATCGGAACGTCGTCTTTAAACACAGGCATAACTGCTTTGTCACACTCGCGAAACGTACAGATTACGTCGAGATAATTCGATTTTTCTACGAAGATTACTTCCACCGTACGAGAAACGCACGATATTACACTTGTTAAAACGAACAAACTTGTCCAAGGGACGCTACCGCGAGACGTTAACCGCGAGACGTTAGCCGCGAGACCTGTCACGTGACCACATTTTCCGAAGTCCCTTTGGGGGGTCGAGTGACGTCACGTATCACGTGCCGAAACGTGTAATGGCGGATTTCGCGGTGTCACGGCGTCTTATTGTGCTCTCTATAAAAATCATATATTCTAGTCCCGGTTAATAAGTAAGTGTTTCCGTAGTCGTAATTCTCTTCTAATGTAGCTACAGTAGTGCGTAGTGAAATAGATGTGAACTCGGGAGTCGGTAATTAAATTATTTCGTTTCGTGAATTAATTACCCTTTGTCCTTGTCTACCGGGACAAGGTGGCGTCATGCCGGGAATGCTTCTGTAGAAATACGAATGAATAAATGTTCGCGTAGTCGTAATTCTGTTCTAGTTTAACAGTGCATAATTAAATAGATATGAACACGGGAATCGGTAATTAAATTATTTCGTTTCGCGTATACCCTTGTCTACCGGGACAAGGTTGCGTCACGCGTTGTCGCGTAATTTCGTGCCAGGAATGCTGCTGTAGACGTACAGAAAAAGAGGCCTTATGCTACTACATACATACGAGTGAGTAATCAAATTATTTCATTTCATTTATTAATCATGTCTTCTCAACGACATATGCTTACGACGATTAGATTTTTTTTGTATTATAATTTATACGACATAACGAAATGTATTGCTGATTTATTACTGAATCCGCGAGGATGACATTAATAATAGCTAGTTATCACATGCTCTTTTTCTTGGAATCTATCAGGAATCTATATGGGCTTGGTTTACACAATTTTCCTGTACACTGTATCCCTTTAGTACTTCCTTCCCTATCTCTCTCCTACATCTTATCCTTATCTATTCCTTACAAAAATATACTCTCTCCTGCTCACTCTTAAGTATCAAATAACTTCTCATATTACTTTATCGAAGACTTCAGATAGACGTTAAATATTTCTTAGAAAATCTAAAAGACGTTCTATTGTCTCTTAATTATTATGCTAATTATTTACGCTTTTTATGCAGATATATGATTCTTGTATTATTTTACTTTGGAATGATAGGAGTATCGATCCAATCAAAAGGAAAGTTAACGCTTGTCCGAGTGATCCTTTTCGAGATAGCTCGCGCATATCGTGTAACATTACGTTCATTAAAGGCGGACGAGAATAACGCGTGTGCACGACTCCTGTAGTTGGGGGATACATCTCTCGCAACCCTTCGTTCTTACGTTGGACGTAAGCCCCCTCGAAAGCCGTGGATCTCTCCCCTACGCGGAAAGGTATCGAGTTACTCCCGACATAATTCCGTTAATTATGATTTCGTAGGACGATTTTACCCTGGACTCGCGAGTCTCACGTTCCTTAAACTGAACACTCGCTGCCATGGGGATACGTACACGAATCTAATCATTCTTGTAATATCAATCATTTATTCGAATATCCTTATAATATTAGTTATATTAGATTTGTTAAGAAACCTCATTAAATGAGAAGATACTGTATTAAGGTAGCCGCGTCTGAACGCTTACGGTCGGAAATACTATATTCTTGTTAATTGAAAAGGTGGGATGGGATAAGGATTCGCGTGACGCTAGGTGATACCAATAAGACGGTAGGTGGTAGCAATTTAAACCTCGTAAATGCAAAATCGCGCGATGATTGCGTTCATAAAGGTCGGAACGCGTAGACCGTAGACGTCTTCGTGGTCTCCTTTCGCCTGGCGGCGCGTAGGTAATTTACATTGATATTTATGCCGTGTCATAACCGAGGTCTTCGCCGCCCGCCACGGAACGGATTGGTATCGCTAATCCCCCGTCGTGCCGGGGGGTTGTTTTAATTGAAATCTTACTCGGCGACTCGCGAGGCAGGGGACGAGGAACCGTTCGTGAAGGGGTTAACGAGGGAACGTTACACGTGTCCCGAGGTTTGTCTGTTTCTCCGATTCGAAGACCCCGTTTCGTTGATAAACAGAGATCCTATTCATAGAGCTTCCCTATCGTATCCTAGCATAATTATTAGATTCAATTAAAAATTGCATTTGATTCGCTTATAAAAAATAAATTAAAATGCAATTAATAATGAGATTATTAAATGGAGTTTTTCTTGGTTATTTAAGTAGATACAGAAAATGATTTATTTAGAGGTCTATTAAGAGGCAAAAAGGAGAATCGAGGAAAGGTCTCGTAATACGTAATTCACAACGCTTCCGGCGAATATTATTCCGGTCGCGGTGAGTAGCACCGTAGCGCGTTTTTCGGAACGACGAAAGTTGCGTAATTCCGCGAGATCGTCGTCGGCGCGAGCCGAAATGTCAACCGCGAGACCACTAAAACGGGAGAAACTTTTAATTCGTTCATTTCGCCGGGCTCAAAGGGTCGGCGGACGAGGCTTATTAAAATTTATACGAGCCCTTCGCCCTATTCTGCCACCTTATCTCGCCCTCCCTTCTCGCTCCCGGTCGCCGCTACGAAATAACGCGAATTTTTTTCTCGACCCGTCACCCGTTAAACGTTTCCGTTTCGCCTATTAAACGGGACGGGTCAATGAAATCGAGCGTAACGTCGCCCGGCCGACTCTTACAGGCCTTATCTCTGACAAATGCGATCCATCGTCTCCGCGGGTAAAAAATTAGGTGGGGGAGAGGTTACAAGATCGTGGCTTGTTCTCGAGACGTTNCGTTTCCGTTTCGCCTATTAAACGGGACGGGTCAATGAAATCGAGCGTAACGTCGCCCGGCCGACTCTCTTACAGGCCTTATCTCTGACAAATGCGATCCATCGTCTCCGCGGGTAAAAAAATTAGGTGGGGGAGAGGTTACAAGATCGTGGCTTGTTCTCGAGACGTTAGGCGCTCGCCCTTTAATCCTTGAGACAATAGCAGAGGGGCGGGGAGTTAGGTTTGTCCCTCGGCAAAGGGGTTGCATCGAGCCCCGAAGGTCCACCTCACGGGTTACTCTCTTCTTCTCGCTCTCCTCGGGCGTGCTAATATTTTTCGAAGGGTTGAAATCTAATTTTTTCTTCCCCAACCCCACGGAGAAAATTCCCGGCCGCGGCTCGCGTTCGTTTCGCTTCTTCTCGGCTTACCCCGCCGGGAAAGAGTACCGGGGTAGACACGGCCCGCTCCCAATAGACATAATAAAAACGCCATCTGAAATATGCATCCCTTAATAAAACTGTCCAATTAGGCGAAAATGGAATTAAGTATTTAGGGGGTGTCGGCGAAGACTTTTCCGACGAGTTCTCAGGTGCTCCCGGAAACCCTTTTGCGAAAAGATTAGGTTCTTACCACCCCTTTGACCGTGGCTAAAAGGAAAGAAGCTCAAGAAGAGATGCCGGGGTTTGAATTATTTATGGGAACTGAATTCTTCCTCGTGTTTTCGTTCGCAAGTTCGATCGTATCGTCGAATACCAATGAAATTTCTTATTTTTTAAAATAAGTCTCACGTGTGATCAGAGATAATTCGTCGAGCAGCATCCCCCACGAGTAGGTAAGTGGGCAGTGTTGGCTCGAATTCGTCTGGAAAGGTACAAGGGGCGAGATCGATGGAGTGGCAGGTCCGAGGGATCGTTGCGCAGGGACAGCTTGGTCATTTATAAAATTAAATCCCTCGAATATTTCAGTCGTACAAATCCCGGTCTGGCAGGGGCGGTAGGTCTGGGTTCGGTTCGGGCAATCGTAAAAATTCCACGAGGTCTGGCCGCATTGGAAATCCGCGTAATTAACCGAAAGAATTCGTGAGGGTCGATTAAAAAACGCGAGCAACGCTTACGGTGGGAGAGGACGGCAGGGAAAGTTGCTCCACGTGCACCTTGCCCCGCGGCTTTCCTTCGTTCCTTTTTTTTTGTTTTCTCGCGCGTCGAACGACCGATAGAGGGAATATGTATTATCTCGCGTAAGACATTCAGTTAGCCAGTGTTTTATTGATACGTATCGAAGGACACGTTTACGATGTACATATGTATAAAGCTGTCGGCGTCGTCCATAAATTTCGTGCCGCGGTCTCGGGGCGGGCGTAATTAATACAAATCGTTGGCATACCGCGAAGAAAACGACGACGGTGTAAAGGGAGGGAGGAAGAAGAAGAGGAGGGTGGTTTCGGGAACGAATCTAACGTCGTTCTACGGGGTAAATTTATACCGCTAATACACGGGACTCGGGGGTCTTAATATCCAGCGAGCGTACGATGAAAGCAGGCGAGTTTAAAAAGTGCAATATCACGGAATACATAAATGCGAGATGAGGCGATTTGAATGAAAACCAAATAAATTTCGCCGAGCGGCGACTCGTCGTTCCTCTTGCCCGCTCCGTGTATCCAATTTCGCTTTCGCGCCGCGCCGGTGTTTCATTTATTTTATCCGGCCTCGTCACGCGCCTTCCTTTTCCCAACGAGATTTCCTCCGTCTTAATTGCCGGCGTACAAGCTCGCCAACCCATATCTCCCCGCGGGTCTCGATCGGTAACCGGAAACGTTCTCGAGACCGTTATGCGTGTAATCCAGTTATGATACTCGGCAGGCGTCGAGGGAAACAGATAGATTTTGGTTCGATTCGGCAGATTCGCTCGCGCGACCCCTCCGGCTTCGCGAGAGCGTGCTACTTTCGATGGATGCTCACTCGATACGACGAGATACGAGTATTACGGGGATCGAGATAAAAGAACCGAGTGGGTAGAACGTGACGAGACAATGGATCACCGGTCCACTAGCCATAATACAATCGCATCAGCATCTCGGCGTATTGTTTGCCTTGCTTTGATATCAGCCTCCGAGCTCTCGATTCTTTCCCCGACTCGTGCTCTCCTTCTCTCAACGAGATCGCGCGCGCTCCCTCGCCCCCGTCCCTTATTCTTTTCGATTGTCGACAGCCAAGAGCCGATATACCGACAGCTCGAACTCTGTCCCTCCACCCTCACAAGAATCAGTATCTCAGATGTTTCGTTTCGCGGATCAATGATTTCAATCTTTCATGTAAAAATCTTTATTTATGAGCTGTTGGAAAAACGAACAGATGTAGTAGTCCGATGGACAGGCAGAACTAGTTCTCGCATTGATAATAAGTAGCGATAAATTCCTTCGAGTACCTCTGATGCGGACGCAAGGAGCATCGAGATATTCGTTTTATATAAGTTAAACAAGTTTTCCTACCAATAATTCGTCTGAGATACTCGCGGGTTTGCCAAATTCCGACATTTGTTTTTCTACAGAGTTATCCCTGTGTCGTTGCC
>SHCU01000218.1:143222-162568 GCA_004307685.1 Ceratina australensis | reverse complement strand
CAGATGTTTCGTTTCGCGGATCAATGATTTCAATCTTTCATGTAAAAATCTTTATTTATGAGCTGTTGGAAAAACGAACAGATGTAGTAGTCCGATGGACAGGCAGAACTAGTTCTCGCATTGATAATAAGTAGCGATAAATTCCTTCGAGTACCTCTGATGCGGACGCAAGGAGCATCGAGATATTCGTTTTATATAAGTTAAACAAGTTTTCCTACCAATAATTCGTCTGAGATACTCGCGGGTTTGCCAAATTCCGACATTTGTTTTTCTACAGAGTTATCCCTGTGTCGTTGCCCGGAGGTTCGTAGGAAATTAGTAGGAGGGAGATCAAACGGTTATCATGGAAAAGCTCGATTCTCACGGTAGGCTGGATCGCCTCGCGACTTCGGGCACCGAAAGAAGGCACCCGAAAGACCCTGCCCGGGAGATTAAACGATAGAATTCCGTGGCTCCCTTCCAGCGGCAGCGACGTATATCCGCGAGATCGCTGGTGGCTCTCGACAAATTAGTACAATTAGAATCCCTCAAAGAAAATTGATAAATTCCTTCGGAACAATTTCTCGACTCATTTCACCCGGTGCACCCTCCGAGATATCCGCCAGGCATCCTTCGTATCCTCCGAGTTTATTCGCGCGAAAACTTCCAGCCCCGAGAGCCCGATCGAAGCTTCGATCGTGTAGGAACGAGTCGCGCGACAAAGAATAGAGGGAAACGTCTATATATAGCTGTCGGTATAAAAAAATGTAATCAGTGAAATTTTTTTCTTTATATTCTCTACGGTTACATAGAACGCTTAGTAACGGGTGATAAACGTCGCGTCCGTTGCATTGTGGCGAGGCGTCGACAAATTCGCTAGGTGTCTTCGGTACGTCTTGAATGGAGGCGTCGGATTCCTCGTTTAATTACGATTGTACAGCTGTGGCTGCAACGAGGCGTGAAACAAAGGTCTTTGTTCCCCCCTCGGCGAGAAAGCTTGTTTATCGCGGCATCGCGATTTACACGGGCCGACGCGTATCGCGGCAGCGGGTTCGGGAGCGAATCCGCGAGTTTCTCGATAATCGATGGGAGCGAACCGGGAGCGAGAGCTCTACCCTCGCGGTAGACGAGAGGAAAGAAGAGAAAAAAAAGAAGCGATGAGTCTGTGAATGGAATAAGCGCGGCTCGCGTTCGTATCCATCGTCGGAGATTCGCAGGTTCGCACCCACGGGATTCACGGCGATTAATTGTAATACCGTTTCCGAGAGCGTGCGAAGTAACGAGTTCTTTGCCTACCGTGCGAATGCGTCGTAATGCAGCAGACTCTTATCCAAACGAGATCGTCGGCCACGAGAAGCGGGGGAAAAAGGGAATTAAAAGAAACGCCACAATCGTCCTCGTTGCCAGCAAGCTTATTTCGCCTCGTCTTCTTTCTCGCGGAACGCTAACTAGCCTCGTTAGAATGTTACTCTCATCCGAACCATTCGGCTACTTCGTAACCGTTACCAATGGTTCCATGCAAATTTCGATTCCACATTCGACTCTGAAACAAGAATTTGTTGCGATTCGATGTACAATAGATTAGGTTCGTAGATTTGCACGTGGGAACGTCTCGAAGACAACTGGTCGAGATAGGCAAAGGGAATGCCCCTTCGACGACCCTTCTCCGGGTCTCTCCACCCTTTCCGCGGGTTTCTTCGCCCCGCTTTTAACCCTTCCCTCCTCCTCTCTTTCTCGTACGTCTCGCTATTTGCTGCGGAAGCGAGCCACCGGCAAGCATTAAGAGCTCCTAGATTTATTTATAACTACATTTACGCGCACGCCACGCTCGCAACCCCTTGCGATGCGAATTATTGCGTTTATGCGAACGGGGCGGCCCTCGTTTCAAACCCCCCCTCCTCTTCTTCTCTTCCTCGGCTCGACGCGAAGAACTCGAGTCGAGAGTACGCGAACTTTCCACGAGGCTTTCCTTACGAATTTCAAGCCTGGCTTCCTGCGAAATCTTCGTTCTCATCGAAGTAGTTCGTTGTTTTTACTGAATCTCATCTCGGAAATTAACTCGAGACTCTGATTGATTTTGTTTTACGCGTTAATACGAGCTGCGCGCAATTAAAAGTGAATTTTAATTTCGAAATTGATAATACGAATATTTTATCCCGCGCGAAGTTACCCGCTAATCGGATCGCAAAGAAAGACGTGGATCCTGCGGTACGCACGATGGTTGCTGTTTGACGATGAGGATTGTGTACGTCGTCTCGCGGGTCGGATGAACGTTAAACAACGTTACCTTTACCGCGTCACGTATATTTGCCCGAATAAACTTTCCACTTGACAAACTGTGGCTCACCGTTGATATATGTATACGTATACGCGTGTACGCGCGTTCCTCGTTTGTGGAATCAGCCTGTCCCCGACACGTACCTATATACCTCGGGCATGCCATCCTTTCGTCGAGAATTATTCGGGCTTTACGTCAAGCCTTACGACGTCCCTCGAGCTAAGGAATCTAATTTGAGCGATGTACGACTATACCGTAGCGATACCAGCCTAACGCACCTACCTAAGCTCTTTCTCTCCCTCCTATCATACCTTTCTACGCCCTCGCGTTCACACAATCTCGATTCAAACGCAGCGGTGATACAAGCAGTTCCGTCAGAAGTATTCGATTATTTGAAATTATGTTTAACGCTGGTGTCATAGGTTCATTATTTTAAATCTTGATCCTGGATTCTGGTGTTGAATCTTTGGTCAGTTAGCTTAAATACAGATATACATTGGGTCGGTGTAAGATTCGCATATTTCGCGACGCAAGGCACAAGTAAACTCGGCTCGTTCACTGGCTCTTCTTGCAAGACGGGCCGAATCGAATTTGCAAACTTGCAGATTGGATTCCAACTTGCCTATTATAGGGTGCGTCTGTTCCGGTTAAAAGCAGGGGGCAAGGGAATTAATGTCGATACGCCAAGGAAGGCCGGAGGATTACTCCAAAGGCTCGTATCTCATTGTCTTAGATGTTGCTACCCTGCCCTATAACCTTCGCTATCTCCCACTATCAACTCCTATTCTATACATCTATCTATACGTTGTACACTGGCGCGGTTCTGGCCGTAGTATCCTCGTCATAGTTGGACAACTTCGAAACGTTATCGTCAGCGCGATTAGTATCAGCTCGGTGCATGTGAAATGTCGTTTTCTTCGAACGCATGCAAACCCTCCAGACTATCATCCATTTCAATAAGGCAGTGATCATTTGATCAAGGACTTATTTATTATGTCATGGTGTGTCATCTCAATCGATTCGATGCACGCAACGAAGAATCTTTAGCGAGGTTTGTTTCAAGGATTCGTAACGAGATTGACTCTCTAAAAGTAAAGCAAGTCGATTCGATTAGGACGATCGTATTCGCGTGAGAGTAGATTCCACCCTTTGGAGCTTCCATGGAAAGCATCGCCCTTTCCGCGGGTGTCTTTTTTTTCGTTCTCCCTTTCGAGTGCTCTCGAGGCTGATGCGTTTCCATGCTGCTCCTTCCCGGTCGTCGCTTTCTCCGCGGGCCGAGGCTCGCCAACTTTGTAATGCATTTTATTTATTCACAAAGGCAAATACTCATTTACCGTGGCGGCACCGGGTAAATGTCCCTTTTTCCGGCTTTCCCCGGTTCCGACTGTCGCATAACAGACTCGGGAAAGAGCTCACCCTCTCCTCGACGTACTCGCCGCAGCGTCATTAGCTTTCGACGCCACTTCACCCTTGGCTAACGGCGCCTCCACGGAGCACAGCTGGCGAACTCTGAAGAGCGCAACGCGCGAGATCCCTTTGATGGAGTTTCTGTAAATGGAGAGAGAGAGAGAGAGAGAGAGATTGGTCGACTCGCGAGCCAAGGGTGAAACTCTCCCTCCCTTGGTACCGTCGTCGTCCCCCGTACCCCTCGCCGGACTTTGAAACGCCACGGAGCCTTTCAAAACCGCGGGCATTTTTAATTTCCGAGGATTACCGCGGAGGATAGCCGTCTGTCCACCTCTCTGTAGCCTCCTCGTCCTTTCTTCCGGGAGTCTATTTGCGACTCGACTTTTCTACCTCCTCAAAAGATTCCCTGATCCTCTATCAAGTCCCAACAGTTCCAATCGATTATTCATAGAATTAGCATATAAAAAGGTTTAATCATCTGATCCTCCCGGGTAGCATTTACCTTATACGGATGTAACGTTGATTTGTAATGTTAAACTAACAGTCGAATATAGTTTTCTTACATGAACAACACATGAATCGTTTCGAAAATAACAAAGGATTGTATTATTTGTTACAAAAATGTACTAATTTAAGTTAATTACTAAACGTACGTAAAATAACAAAGAAACAACATTCAATGTTGTTATTCACGCTTTTGTTTAGTTTTATCGTAAATTTTTATATACCATATGCCCTGTGTGGCTCACGTTATCACTCTCACGCCACGTGTGTATCAATTGTCTTAATAGTAATAGTATAATTAGAGGTCTGACTTATCGAGCTGATTTTTATAACAGAGCGCTAGAATTCAATCATACTAACAGATAATTCAATTATACTGAGGATTCCTTACATGGATCTCGATTTTTGTTTTTCTCTGTCACTAAATTCGATTAGTAAATCCGGACTGTCGGTAGCGACGCGCCGGTTGAAAGGCACTGACGGTCTCGGCCTTTCATCGGGTCTTCATTAGCCCGCGGTAAATCTATTATGACTTCTGATTGAGTGCCGCCACAGCGTTCGCACGGCGCACAGAGGGATGCCATTTGTGCGAAAGGGTTCCGTTCGTCCGCGCAGGCAGGAATCGCGCGATTCGGTGGACATATTTTGCGGCCGGGTGGCGCGCGTCCATCTCCCACCCATCGCTGATCGATCGGCCGCGTGCAAAATAAAAGCGGAAGCGTTAGACGGTAGAGCGGGCGTTTAGCCGCCACGGAAAGGGAAACCGGTTCCGGGGTCAGGCAAGTCGAATTTTTCCCGGCACGCTCGAAATTCGCGATATTTTTGGGTCGATTCCCGTACGTATAGAGCGCGGCGGCGGCGGCGGCAGCAGCGAGATTCGCGGGCGGGGAATAGTGTATCGTTGACACACGCTATACGCGCGTATATAATAATTAATGGTGCTCTCTCATAGGTGTGGGGGATAGAGAGAGCGAGATAGGGTACGGATTGATAGATAGAGAGAGGACGCGACGTATATCTGCACAGGCAAAGATGCGTAATTGCGTTACCCATCGAATTCAGTTATACCAGCATGGCGAGTCTGATGCATAAAATGACGGGGCCAAATTCAGTTATAGTTCGCTTCACAAAGCGAACACGGTCGCGTCGTTAATATCGCGCCGTTCCGAACCAGTGTGATATCGTTACGACGGAATTTCCGTCATCGACGGGACACGGGAGGAATCATCGCGAGAAACGCCTCGCGTATCATCCTGCACGTCTGCGCCTGACGCGTCGAATCTTACGTGTATCGAATAAGATTAACCCTTTCGCTCTGAACGACGGGTATATCCGTCTTCCACGTGAAAATTCGTGGAGTCGATCGCTGGATATATCCGAAATACATTGGTATGAATAAATTAATACAAGTAATTACGATAGTAATATTATGATAATCATATAAACATAATAAGAATAATATAATAAATTAATGTATAATAAATAATATTAATATAAATTAATATATCATACATCACTTTCGCCGGGAGGTCCCATTCAAGAGTATCGCTAAGGTGGACCGAACTGCCGTAGCGAAAGGGTTAAACATCGTCGGATGAGATTCTTAGGATCGACGAGAAGTTCTGTTATTTAACAGACGGAATGATATCCGATGAATTTTTTCTTGAGAACACCTTTTTACGCTTGTATCTGAGTCGTAACGGGCAGATGGAATAACGAAGGGAGCGAGCCGGAGGGAGAAGGAGGGTCAGAGGGCGGTGAGAGAAAGAGAGAGATCGATCCGGTTTTACTCTTATTTTTCCCGGAGCTCGCGACTTAATTAATCGCATAACACCGGGCCTAATGAAATCAGAACTCCCACCCCATCGCCGAGTCTATTCTCGCCCCCTCGTTGGCCACCAGCGAAAAAACGGAAATATTTGCTGGGAATACTTTTCCGCCTCTTGTTTCAGCCCCCGAGGGTCTGCGACGCTTCCGAGGAACCATTCGAAAATCGATCCACCCTTCCTCTCCTTCCCTTTCTCCACCGACGCGAGCTACGATTACTTTCTGATTGACTTATGACGCAGAATTTTCTTCTCGCGTCGCGATAAGAATGGACGATTTGCCCGATTGAAATTGGTACCGATAGTTAAGGTTCGTACCGTAGAACTTAATCACGGTTTGCAACCCTCGGATCCACGTGGTAGCCGTGGAATGCCGGTTAGCCGGTGAACCGTGCACGAGGAGGCAAGATGTCTCGAGTTCCTACGGGAATCGAGGGGGTTCCTCGATTCGTTTGCCGATTGCCTCGCCGCTTCGCTTCGCGGCCTCTCTCCGTATCGAGGGCAAAGTAATTTCTTCGACGAGAAAGTCTGGATTGCTGAGCGAGATCCTGATCTCTCTCTCTCTCTAGCTGAGGATTAATTAAAATCTCGAGCGTGCCGCCGATTAATCAACGTTGCTCGATGCGCCGAACAGCCTCGTAACAGCGATTAATAATGTATACCGGGGGCGCGGGTTGCCCGCGAGATCGAGTTTCGCGTTCCCTCCGTCGTCGCCCAGGGTCCTTTTCCCAATTTCCGGTGACGAAACGCGACTTTCGTTCCGGGGTACCGCCGATGAAACCGCCTAATCACGAAATTCATTAACGGAATCGTCGGAGACGGTTAGACGAAACCCTGCCGGCCGGTTTACGCCCGTAACGCGGGACGACACGGTACCCGGTCGGCGGCGGCGGCCACCTGACCGATTCACACGACAAGCGTTTAACGCTCGCTATTAATTTAACACCTAGCCGACAGATCCATTCAGCTACGTGGCACCCCGCTTGAAATAATAAACGCGGAGAAACAGAACGATAGCCTTCGGGAATCGGCAGCACGACGGTGTGGCCGACTGGCTGGCTGCCCGCTCGTATCGGTCGATCAATTTCCCCGGGCCGTTTCTGGATTTAGGGCTTTGCGTGTTTCGGTTAGCCCTCGATACGTATCGATACCGATCTCAGTTCCAATTGAATATGATTCCCACAGTCGTGTATGCATTATTCAAAGTGTGATTATGATATCAAGATTTTTATATACTTTGTAACGCTTAACTATGTACATTCGACTCTTATCACTCTGCTGTTTTTTTTTTTATAAGTACTTAAAACGGAACTCAGGGTGGAAGTAATATGTAGCACCTTTTATTGTGCTCGTTTCTTCACGCAATACCTCATTCTCGAGCCCCTATACAATTAAGCAATACGAGATACTCCTTATCGAGCACGTTGGACGTTTGACGTATGAATTATGCTGTAATTACGAACTGTGCGACACGAGGAATCGATGGGGCGGTTCGATCAGTACTCGCGATCATTACACCGGCGATAATTCGACTTATCTGAAGATTTGTTAATGCGATATATGGATGCACGTCTCGTGCATAGTTGTCGCCGGTTACAGGTGTCGCGAGAGAGAAAGAGAGATGGACAACAGGTGATAGGGTGATTATTGCGGTGCAACTGCAGCTTATGGGTTATATATCATCCGTGCATACACTCTTGTTCATAAATTATAATACAAAACGCTAGAATTAATTCACCGAGCAAAAGATCTAACAAGCTTTTGCTTGGAGTTAACAAGACAAATGTTAGACCACAAATCGTGCCAGTGATATCAATGTAAAAGTTTAAATGTTGATTCGTATCGTACTTCTGCACGTCCATTTTTTCTTATAATTTTTATTTACACGAGAATGTAGAAAATGGTTTTACACCGAATTCTCGACATGCCGACAAGCGTTTTTCGATCTGGTTTTTAGGAGTGGACGATTAGCGAGTGATAAGGCTCGCTACCCGAGTGTTTGCCATCGGTCGATTGATTCCGAGTCGAATAATAACCGACGATAACGGCGGTCCCTCGTTTTTTTTCCCCACCTCGCACCTGGACGTTCGCACCAGTTTCTTTCTCTGATCGGGCGAACAATGTGAACGCCGACACTCAGAATATTATGTTTGCCGCCTGTATCTGTCTCATTATTAATTCGGCGAACGCAACCGGCTCACGGTTACTGGGAAAATTGGCTGCCGAAATGCCGGCATTATGTATTGATAACTGCACACCAGTTTGGTTCATTAGCCCGGCGACTGCAGTCGAAATTTGTTGCTTAAAGCGGATGAAGTAATCCATTCCGATGGAACGTTGGAAACCCCTAAGACCGTTGCAGAAACGATTCCCCTAACACGCATTAAAACCAATTACCCGCTGCTTCTTATTCTCGTTAATCTAATAAATTCGCGAATTAAATCCGTAGATAAGTACATGTTCCATGTAAAGGTATACAGAAGGCTAAGCAGGCACATATTTCAATGTTTAAATGATAAAAGAAATGTTTATCGAGACGCGACAGCATAAATGTATATATTTTACATAAAAATCCGGAATCTAGTAATTAGTATCATACTTCGTTCGGTCTTAGGCTCCTCCGGGGGCTTTAGAAGACGACGCGCGTTCGTGCGTATCGACGCGGATCGGAAGTCGGGTAAACGCGTGGTATTCGAACAGTCCATTTAAAATCGCGTACCACGCGGCTCTCCTCCACGCGTCCCAACGTATGCGTGGCCTGCGTGCGTGTCTACCCGTTAAGCCTGGTTGACTCCCGCCGCCGCTGCTCCGTCCGCACCGGCAATGACATTTCGCCGCGTTGCATGCGCGCGCTTTCGCGTGTAATCGCACCTGCCCGCTCATTTTTTCTTCCTAAGCATTTCAATACGATCGTAGAATTTTTTCTCATTAATTTAATTGAATATCTAACAAAATTATTTCTTGAATCTTATCGTTGTTCACAATTTTATATTTTAATACGATGGAATTCTTGAGGAAATTTAATGATAAGATCGTACAGCGGTTTCTGATGTAATTTTGTCACTTAACAAACGGGGGAAACACATCGAATCGGTCTATTTTCATGGACTGCAGAATTTTTTTATCAATTTATTGAATATCTAAAAAAATGTCTTAAATGTTATGGATGCTGTCAATTTTATATTTCAATTCGATGGAATTCTTGAGAGAATTTTAATGATAGGATCGAGCTGTGGTTTTTTAAGCGAAGATTCGCGGGTAGTACGAACCGCGTGTAATTTTATCACTTAACAAATCGGGGAAACACATCGAATCGGTCTATTTTCATGGAGTGCAGAATTTTTTTATCAATTTATCGAATGTCTAAAAAAATTATTTCTTGAATCTTATAGATGTTGCCATTTTTCTATTTTAATTCGATGGAATTCTCGAGGGAATTTTAATGATAGGATCGAGCTGTGGTTTTTTATGCGAAGATTCGCGGGTGGCTCGAACCGCGTGTAATTTTGTCACTTAACAAACCGGGGAAACACATCGGATCGGTGTATTTTCATGCCGGTACAGCGGCAGAGAGTATTACGGGGGCGCGCGTTAATCCGGTATTCTGACAGGACTCGCGCGGCGGCCGCGGACGCGGAGAGCCTTTTCCAATCCCGACACGCTGATTGTTCGGATTCAATGCGCAGTGGCATTTGGCAGTTGGCAGTTCAGGAGGTGGGCAGACCGGTGGAATAAGCTGTCAGAGTGTTGCGCTGCCCCGATGAAAACTCTCTGCCAGAGCGAGGAAACGCTCCGGTGATCCCCTCTCTTTCCCTTTTCACGCGTACGTATTCCTCTCCTCTCTTTCTCGTACTCGTAACAAACAGCGGCACCGCTCCCCGTTTCCCAATCGGCCCCGTTGCACGCTCGTTGCGCGTATTCTTTTTCGTTTTATTTTCATCTGGTTTCGTTTCGACGCACTTTTATTGGGCGACGCGCGTCGACAGCAGAGGGAATAATAAGCTTCGCGGATTCGACGCGCGACGCGCCGACGTCCCCGACACGGGGAAAGCCAATTTTTCATCGAGCCACGCACGGCTCTCTTTCCCTGTGCTTGCGTGCAACAAGCGTTCAAGCAATTTTCGTCTAATGAAATTTCCCGTTAGAGAAAAATGTTCGTCCGCCCGGTGGTTCTCGGGTGACGCGCGGGCGGGACAGATTAAAATGCTTCTCGAATGGCTAAGCGTAACGAGCGGCCACTTGGAGAGCGTGTGTACGCGACGAAATAAAAGTAATCGAGCCTAGGATTATCGGGGGTGGTTGCGCGCCGGCCGACGGGACGCCGGCCACGGGGGTGGCGCGGGACGTCCAAGGGGCCGATCGTCGGACACACGAGCTACCGGAGAAGTTTAATTACCGCACTTGAGTAAAGTAATTACAATCAGACACCCTTGTACGAGGTCGAAGCGCGCGCGCGAGCGAGCGAGCGAGCGCGGGAGGAAAGAGGAGTCGAGTACCAAGGGAACCCCGGGATTCGTGGTCTATGATTAGCCGGAGGTGACCAACGGAAACGAGCCTCCGTCCGTCCGTCCGTCCGTCCGATGTTGCACCGACACTCGGACACCGTTCGGAGCCGAGGAGAGGGCTCTTTCGATTAATTACCTGTCGTCGCGTTAGTTAACTCGAGATTCATCGAGAGAGAGGCCAGCGCGAAGAACCCGATAGTTAAGCGGAATTCGGAGAAGGGACGCGATTACACAGCGTCGAACGTGGTTACCGGGCTTTTGCGGCCGTGTCTCCCGATACCTGAGGGGCCGGGGGGGAGGATACGATCGATATAATACTGATTCACGAGCGTCGCGGAAACGCGAGACTCTCCTGACGTGTACGCTTCTCTTCACCGTCGGTTATTAGAGTCCGTCGCGTCTTTCGTGGAAATACCGGAGTATATTGTGTACGTACGTTTTACGTGATTTTATGAAAAATTAGCGAAGCGTCACGAAGGGGACCGCGCGTTAATTACGCCAATTTTGATCGCTGCTTCCCAATTACGAGCAGAGAATGTTTCTCGCGGGTCGTAATTATTACCGCGGACCTCTCCACGGAGGTGTTTTTTCTTTTTTTTTTCTAAACGTTTAAGCTTGATTATCGGCGTTTCGCTTGTAAGATTCGCTCGATCGACACGCGGTATAAAGTCGTCGGCGTAATATTATTATTAGCGTAAAACGGCTCGGTTTACAGGTAATTTAAATCCCATCGAGAAATAAAGGCTCGGTACGTACGTAAGTACGTATGTACGTACGATCAGATTACCGGTACGAAGCGAGCCTGTATTTGCATAAGTCAGGTTGTCAGTCAGACCGCGTGGCAACTGCACGACCCTCTTGCCCCCGAAACAACCCCGTGCCTCTCGAGCGGACAGGAAACACGCCGCCGCCGCAATGCTTTCGAACGAATCCCTCGAATTCATTCGCCTTCTGCTCGCCTGCTTCGAGGCTAATCGAAATCTCGCCGGATAACCTGCCTACCCTGGTCGGAAGCAAAACCATACACACTCGTCTCTCAAATAAGACAATTATCTCTCGTCTTTTCTCACACGCGTTAATTCCATGCAGAAATCTAATTACGTTCGGATATCCTCGATTCTTACTAAAAATTCATTTCTCAAAGAATCATCGTACGTACGAGAACGAGAGGCAAACACGGGCGATTAATCATACTTTGGTAGGAATTACCCTCGTAGATTCGCGAGGTCGTAGGCCATTCCCCTCCTCTTCGTTTCCCCTGCTGCTCTTCCAGTCGCGGGACTCGCGGCACACGCGAGTCTCTAGACACGTGAATTACGTAAGGCATGAGGGTAACGTGTACCCGAGGTACAGTCCGGAGATTACGATATTCTCCGATTGGAGTGGCTTGACACGAGTTCAAGAGGCACCGCTTGACGGCAGGCACGCACGCATGCACGCACCTCGCGCACCTGAACCCGTGCCGCGTTTCTCCTCTTGCTTTCACCCCGCGGCGGCGGTCAGAGACGGCACGCAGCGGCGCCGGCTCCTCGCGCATTCTCTTTTTTTACTTCTCACCTCGATGACGCGCGTGCACACGCGTATTCGAATTTCGTACGAGAGATTTATTCGGGCAGTTGAGTTTTTATTTAATTCTAATAGGTAATCGAAGTCGATGAAAGGAATCGAGTAGAAAGCAGGCTATTCCAGCGGTAAACGTTTCCTCGTTCATCGGTTTCCGCACTGTTTGAACACGAAATGGACAACATGTGTAACAGCCGTGTGCGCGGCTGACCGATCGCCAGGGGGACTCCTCTCCTCTCATCTCTCTCTTTCTCTCTCTTCCTACCCTGCGGAGAGAAAATAAAACGCGGTCGTTGGGGGGAGACGCGCGGCGGCGATGTTTGCCGAGCCATCCGCGTGATTGCACGCTCGACGAGCGTTCGATCGGCTTTCTGCCTGCTCTTCCGCCGGACTCGATTCGTTCCTTCCTCCTCGATTTCTTGTACTCTCCCATACCTGTTCCGAGGAAGCGGATGGAATTCGCTCGGTTCAAGGAAGATGACAGCGGTTTTCTTTGCGGCCGAGACCTAGGTATCTTCCCTCGGGTTCAAAAGCCTGCACACGGTTATCTCGACGAAGCGATGGACAGCAGCACCGTTCGCTCGCCCTAAATTTCAGGCTTTTCGCCCCCGGGGTCCGGCGGCCGGTTACGAGGCTTCTTGCGGGTGGGAAAATCCGGGAAAGCTACCCCGAGATACGACGCCAATAACAAAAATCATAAACACTCGGACCGTTGATTAAGTCCACTCGCGAGGATCTTCGAAGCTCTTTCCCCGTCGAAATGAGGATCGTATCGTAGCTACGGCGTGCTATCTTCCCGGGGCTCATTTCGCGTAATACTCCCGGGACACGGATAGCGTAGGTGGGTGGATGGGCGGTCGGTCGAACGGCAAGTGTCGTCGTCGCCGAGCCGTGTGAAACGCGGGTTTACGCCGCTTCGATTGCCCGTCTGTAATTCTACCGTTACGAGCTCGATCGCGTTAATACAGTTCGCTCCCATTTCTCTTATCTCCCCTATCGCCTCGCTTCTTCTTCTCCTCCCCGTACCTCGTTACACGAATTCTAATTGTAGAAATAAAATAATTTATATGAGCAGACTCGTATCACTAATTTATTATATAAGTATGTAAAGTATAGTAGTCTTCACGCGCTCGCATTTCCTTCCATACTCGCACTCGTCCTTCCAAATCACTCCCTTTTCGTCAGCATTCTCTCTCTCTCTTTCACACTCCTATTTTCTCGCTCTTCCGTACATTCTTACCAATCGCATTGCCGTTTTCAATCACTCTTATCTAACACCCACTCGGATTCGCACACTCGCGCGCAGTTACTCTCGTACTCATACCTACTCCACGAAACGCGCTCGGCGCCGATTTTCAAATGCCACATAATTATCCCAGAAGCGTTACGAATATCTTAATTATTCGCTTTTCACCGTTGGACAGATTACCGTACGCGCTACCCGGTGAATTCTAATGTAAGAAATTCTCGCGGCGCGTATCTCTATCGATCGGATGTTTGACTTGGTGGGCTCATCCTCGGCCTCTTGGAAGCGTGCACACGCCAGAAACACTCGAGTCCCCCTGTCGAGGGGGCGAGCGCACTCGGTGCTAGCAGGCAGGCTACAACGCGGAAACAACGAGGTACATTGTCGCTTGTAACCCGGGGTCTCTCTCCTCTAACCGTGACAACGGCCAAAGAGGACTCTCGTCAGCTTTTCCGTATTCGGTTCTCATGTCGCGGCGGCTTTGCCGACCGTGACGAGATAGATAGTACGTGGACAAACTTGGAAATATTTGCGACAGGAGCTGGTACGGGAGTTGCCTACCTGCGTGTGCGTCCTCCCGTCGACCGTCGGCGATATCCTCTCCGTACGTTCGGAGGAGTAGTAAAAAAACATGTCGAGCGCGACGTCGTTCCGCTGGCTGAAGCGAGCCCGTGTTTAAGAGTACGGACGCACGCGCATAACGAATGCCAACGGTACGGTACCGCGTGTCGAGGATAATTACATCGGTCGAAAGAATGATACGGAATTGCGCGGCCGCGGCGCCCCCGATCCCGCCGCGATGATAACCACCGCGCGAACGAATTTGTTACCGTGGAAAAATCCCGACGATTCATTCCTTCTCTTCGTACTCTTTTCGTACAAAGAGTTAGCTGCTCCTCCTACCGGTATCTCGAATCGTTCTCATACAACGACGGAAAGGAAAAAAAACTGGGAGAGCGAGTTTTGTTTTATTAGCCATTGTTTATTGATACCGATATTATTAAAATGATCGCGTAGAGTGCAGGGAGATACTGGTTCACATCGTGTGTCCCTCGAGGGGCCGCAGGACGCAAAGGATACCGCTATCGGTATCTAACGGTGAGCCTGCATCGTTTTCGAACCGAGTGACAGTCTCGAGTTCTGAGAGTAGCTCGAGTGGCGCCGGTCCTTTTGAATGGATACGGGGCTTGGGTCACGAGGACGAAAAGCAGATACATTCGTGTTACTCGTAGGAGGTACGATTACGAACAGCCTAAATAGATTCCGATACGATGCGAGCTTTTTGGGGTCCTGGCGCCGCGGTGATACTTCAGACTCCTCGAGTGTCTTTAATTAGTATTCTGTAATAAATAGCCGATTAGCTGCGTTTCATGCAGCTGGAATGGCAGAAATCTGGTCCGGAAGCGCGGCAGGGTTGACACCTGCGGCTTGAGAACGAGCTCGATGCACGCGTGTTAGGTATATTTGAACGGAAACACAGAGTCCGGGATATCGCACGGTGCTCCCATCATTGTGAGATAGCTTTGTAGTCTGGCACACGAACACACGTACGCGATCCACCTCCTCTTCCCCCACCCGGGCCTCTATCTCTCTCTCTTCTTATTGCTATCCTGCCTGGCTCGTTATTTATTATTCGCGGCGATGGCTATGCAAACGAGCAGTGGAGACGGGCCCCGTTGCTCCGTCTACCGGAAAAGCCATCGCGCCGCTTTTAAAAACGGAATATCGCTCGCCTTCTCACGGGGAACTGGAAATTCTATCTGGCTCGAATCGAACCGGATTTAATCGCGGACCACCGCGGCTGAACAAATGAAGCAGATAAGACAGTGGGGTTGTTCACGATTCTGGAAACCGAGTGAAGGATCTCGTCTGTCGTTGAAACACCATACTAAAAACTCGTATGGGTAAAGAGAAGAAAAAAAAAAATCCCACGATGCCGTAGGACTTCTCTACCGGGCTACTCGAGTGGCTCGAACACAGTGTCAATACTATCCTATCCTCCGGAGAGTTAACACCGTGGCTTTTAACCTTCCCCGAAGTGAGAGTCCGGCTCGATTGCCGATCTAGCTTTTACGATTCATAACTCAAATATAGCTAGGCGAGGAGAGGAGGAATCGTGGATGAGAGGAAGGATCCAGACCCCGGGCATAAACCGTTTATTTATATGTTCTACATAATGTTCGTTCGTTCGTTCGTTCGCCACCCCATGGAACTTATTTATTACGGTAGTAGCGACGGGCTCGCGTAACGCTACGACCGAACCAGAGTAGCTCGTACAAATATCATCGGTCCTTCGCCAAGTTTCAATCGCTCGAACGAATCCCAGCTCGCTTGTGCGAATGAAAGATGTTTGGAACGGTTGGAAGACGGGTGGCCAATTTCCGAAGAGGAAACTGTCAGCTCGGGCCAAGCATTGTCCTCGGGACGGGCGCAAGTCGAACGAGGACATCGGGTCGGAGCGGGAGAGCGCAGCGCGCGCACACACACACGGTTTAGTAGATAGCATTACGCAATGAAATCTAGTTGTCCAGCCAATGGATCCGCATCCTCTCCAACTGAGTGACGGTGGCGGAGATTCACGCGTTGCGTTGTGCGTGATTCGAGCTAACCCGCTCTAACGCAACGTCTGTCACCGGCCGGGCTAAACCGTCTCCACTCCCGGTTAACGACGTCCACTTAACGCTAATAATTATTTTCATTGGGGGCCTCGTGTACGCGCGGGTCTCCCCCATCCTTACCAGGCCAACTTCCTGCACGAACGGATATAAAAATAGAGCTCGTACCGCTCGGACATTCTCTAACAGGGCAGACACTTCAAACGATTTGTTTTGCTCGGGCCTCTGTCTTCGAAGAGAAAATTAATCTTAACTCCCTCCGCAACGCAATTATCAATACGCGAACGATGAAACGATCGTTCGCATCTATTTTGTATTCTACGACGCACGGTTTTACTCTCGGCTCGTGCCTCTTCGAAACGAGTGCTTTTCCTCGAACTCACGGCAGCGGTGTACCGTGTGCGTGGGCCGAGGGAAAAGAGTACGCGAGATAGGCTCGTAAATTATTTAAGAGCCCTGGCCGAGGTGTCGGAGCTCGTCGCCCCGATTGGCCCTCGCTGCTGCCCAATCCGGGGGAAAATTAAATAACAACAAAACGATAAAAGACAATTGTTTCTAAGTTTTATGGCCCTGGTTCTCGCGGCTTGTCCGACAGCTCGACGAGACGAAGGGCGTTTTATTGCCGCTCGGGGTCTCTCGGACCTTGGCACCAACCCCTGATCCATGGTCACTTTATTTCGGAGGAAAACGATGGGGTGACTACACCGGATTTCCTTCCCTACATTTTTATCATCTTTTTTTCTTCACGCGACAATCGCAACCGGCTCGCGTCTTTCTTTTACTTTTTTAAATTGTATCACGAGTTTATATATTTTTAAATTAAACCCCAGCGTCTTCCGTTTTTTCCTCGGTTACCTTTTTCTATTCCGGTGGTTCGTGCGCGAGCCGGGAATACGCGGCCGAGTCTCTCTATCATCGCAGCCGTGGCAATAAGAGAGGGCTTACGGTTCTCGCCATATATTGCGGCCACATTTTTATTTTGACACTAATAGCCACGTGGTATCGACCGCGAGCATGACTCGAGTCCGTCCGATCGTGCTAATCCCGACTCGATATTGCCCCGTATAAATCCCCGGACGTGCGCGCACACACAGAGACGCTCTCGGTGGACGTGCTCCTCCTAAAGGAAGAAGAAGGTAGTGGGAAAGAGATCGGACGGTCCAATTCGAAGTGGCGCCTAATGCTATCCTGATTTATCGATCGCACCGAGCGTGGAAGAGTTCGAATCGGTAGAACCTGTTCCACAGAATCAATGACGCACCATCTCTCGTCTCTATTGTCTCTCTCCCTCTACTTTGTCGATCATATCCGAGGAAAATATCGTTAATCCTCATTAGCAAAATGCGTGTGGACTTATCGATCGATGTACCTGTTCGACGAAGGACAGATCCCGTTGATAACTACTTTGTATGCTCGATAAGCGAGACTCGCCGTGTCTCACCTGTCGTATTCGTTTCTGTTACAGGTATGTATCGGATTGGATTCACTGGCGCGCAGGAGAGGCGACGTTTCGAGAACGCATGGTTCACGCCCGTGCACCGGAGGCCCGGGCAAACGTTTGTAAGTCACGCGATTCCACGGCAAGTGGTTCTTTCTTTTCACGTATATTCGACTTTCCGGCCGTTGAGCGCGTCTCGATCTTGTAAAACCCGCGAGATACGTGAATGCATGCATGCGTATAGCTTCGGACAATTATTCTGAACCTACTACTGCTTATATCTGAGTTCCCTAGCGAGACAACATTCACAAGTAGTAAGAAATCTATTAGTTTATGTTTCAACGCGCAGAAGCTTTAGCAGTATAATCATACATATGTCGGAGTATTGAAACGTAAACCAATAGATTTCTTACTACTTGTGAACATTGTCCTGCTAGGGAACTCAGACATAAGCAGTAGTAGGTCCAGAATAATTGTCCGAAGCTGTACGCGGGCAACGGCGAAAGGGTCAAGTCCGAATATCCGTGGCGTTTGAGTTCTATAAATTCCCGCGAGCTATTTCTTTAAACCTCTCGCGAGTGCATATACGCGCCGTGAAGAAATCATCGCGAGACGCTATTCTCGTTCCACGTGTTTATCAAACGTATAAATGCATCGGGCGAAAGCTTATGGAACTATAAACCCCGCGGGTCAATCAATTTTCTAAAAGGAATAACGAGGACACGTTTACGAATCCGTTTTATACGCCGAGATGCCAGGGACGTTAGGTAGAAGCTGGTATAGAAAGGGGGATGATATCGTATGAAACGCCGCGTCCAATCATCGAAATTATTCCGTGAGCCGAGGCGAGGGACAGTCGGACTCGAAGACAGGGGTTTACTGCTTCATAACTCGAGGCGAGCACCGACGGACAATCGGCCGTTATGATTTCGGTTGCTATTTTGACTGGGCCGATCGCGGTGGGTGGCCCGGGCAACAACAGAACGCTACTACCAGAAATATGCTACCTCGTAAACCGGGCGACCCTCGTTGCTTACACGCGGGCCTCTATCTCTTTTCCCTGCGTGTCCTTGCCACGCTCGACGTAACAACGGAATAGCCGCGAGTCTCGCGTACGAGGAAAAATCGTCGAGCGTTTCGTCGAATTAGTTTCGGGGACCCTCGATCGATCCGATCCCTAGGGAATGCCGGACTCGCTCTCTCCTCCCCACTACAGGGCTCGGTAATAAATTTGTCCGAGGCAGTCTCTTGGAAATCGTTGCGTAATAGTTATCGATCTTCCGAATACATACTGTTGTCACAGCCTTCTGTCTCTTCAATCAGACGGAGAGCGATCGACCCCCAACGATAATTAGTGGCAATGCTCTTTACCTATTACGGGAAAGAATACGCCGTCCGGATATTGTGTAAGCAAGCGTCGTGTTAAAAGCGGTTCGGCAAACCGTTCGACGTGAGGGATCGGTGATGTATTTCCCATCGGAAACGTCGAAAGCAACGTTTAACGGTGGACGCGGGTTCAGGTCAGGCGTCCTTTATCGTCGATCCGGAAGAGACGAACGGCTGGTCAACATCGGCGCTTAACCTCGGTTGTCAATTTTCCAGCGTAACGTGCGCGTTTAAGCCCGTTACGACGACGACGCGCGACGCTCGCACGCCGCGCTAAATCATCGGTTTACGCCCGCGCGTAATACCGCCGCGAGGGCCGGTGACACGCATCGACCATAAAGGCCAACGGCTATCTATCTTTACAATAAACTCTTAACCGTCGCCCTATTTTCTCCAATGAATTTGTCCCTTTAAATTGATATTAAAAAAACAGCAATTTCCCATTTATCTCGCTGGTTAAAAATATGTTTCGATTATGTATATATTTTAGACGGAAACGATTTTCGATCTCTCGAGGAAACTGATTCGTACTTTTAACCCTCGCCCTATTTTCTCGAATGAATTAGTCCCTTTAAATTGATATTAAAAAACACCGATTT